>APFE031738477.1:0-101344 GCA_000404065.3 Pinus taeda
ATTACACTTTTTTCGACAGCGAGGGCTTCTTTCATGTTTTCGGCCAATGTAGGCTGTTTAGCCCTATCCACAAAAATGGCTATGTTTGAGGGTAAGGCTGCAATATACCACTCGCTTCTCACTTGTTCGCTTTGCTTATCATCGGTAGGGATTTTGTTCAAGAGTTTGTTAAATCGGGAGTTAAACTCCTTAATGGGTTCTCTTGACTCGATCCTTAGAATGGAAAGGTCATGGACGAGTGTAGCCAAGGATCTATCATCGCCGTATTTGGTAAGAAACTGTTCCTGAAAGATATTCCAACTGGTGATGGACCCAGAGGGCAAGGAAAAATACCAAGACCCTGCTGATCCTTGTAATGTATAGGGGAACAATCTAACTACAACATCTTCTTCTATTACTCCCTTCAGATTGAATGACAACATAAAATTATTTATGTGTTCCTTGGCTAACGTTCCAACATATGTATTGAACTGTGGTAACCATTTCTCAAGATAATCGGGTAATGGATGTAAAGGCGTATGCATGGTGACTACACCAAGACTTCTCCATGGTCTTTGAGCCATTTTGGGAGTACCAGCGATTGCCTGTGGTGTTCCAGGTGATTGGGGAGTAGGTGGAAATGAAGATGAAAGGGTTGTGATGTTGGAGGTGAAGTCCCTTGGTGAACAACAATATGTAATGGTGAAGTGGGTGTTTGAATTCGCACAGGTGATGATGAAATGGAAGATGATGGAGAAAAGGTTTCACTACCAGAACCTTCAGTGCTCTTTTTAATCCTTTTCCTTTTGGGCAAAGGAAACTCAGGTGGTTCAATACCGAGTTTTTCGCTTTGAAGTCTGGTAAGGTGAGGAGGTAAGTGGAATTGCGAATTCTAACTGCCTTGTGATACTTCAGATCTAGGAGGTGAAATCGAGAAGCCTTGAAGTTTTTGAATGATAGATTGAACTTTAGGGGACTCCGGACTTAAGTGTTTTGAAGTATGATGAGGTTGAGCAGTAGTGGTTGATTCTTCCTGTTCTCGTCTGGATACTGATGATTCAGAGTGCAAACGAGAGGTGCGAGGAGAGGTGGAGGGTGATTTACTCTGTGAATGGTCTGTAGGTTTTGGCTTACTCTCCATTCATAGCGGATGGCCCTCCTTCTAGCGCCATAAATGTTGAGGCCTCGGAAATCGCTGCAACAACATTGGGGGATAACCACCCGGTCCGGACCTTAATACATCTCCTTTTCCATTTGGGATGGTGGCTCCGACTGGATATAATGGGACCAGTTTCCCAATAATGAATAAAAGGGGTGGATGAGTGATAGGTTGTTTGATCTAATGGTAGGCGAATAACTTAATCTATCAACAAAATAAAAGAACTAATACTAATCTCAGGAACAATTATTCTTTGGAAATGCAACGTTTGATGATCTTTATCTATTGACAGGCATATAGATGATTCTATAAAATAAACATAGATATTTATTCATTCAAATATTACTTCATTTAAATAGTTAAACAAAGTGATTAACACAAGATTGCTCCACTTATCATTTATATCATCGATACATACATGATTGGAAGAAAATCATACTATAAACAGCCAATAGTGGAATGAATAAAGAATGTTGTTAACACACACATATATATATGCGATAATAGCAAGAGCAATCAAATGAAAATTCATATAAAAAGAATGAGTCCAGACATAGATAATAGTACCTTATGAGCTGCTAATCAATCCCAATATCAATCGCTATTTGAAATTCTTCCTTCGACGCAGAAACACTTTCAAACAAAGACAGTAGTGCACATTTGTATAAAAGCTTCCTTATCAAAATCAGAATGATTGGTCTAGTTTTATAAAATAATATCCCTGAAGTACAATAGTGCAACTTCAGGGTTTAAGTCATATACAAAACTTTACGACCCTTTCTAAATGCACGAAAGGGTCTATAAATACTACACTAAACTAAATATCTATGAAACTAAAATTCTGCTTAATTGGTATCAATTGATGATAACTATCTCCTTGGCCACGATCTGGCAGTCGGCGACATGAATCATCATTCAGGTTGTTTACCTTTAAACCTAAGTTGACTTATCGCAAGCATTGGCTCCACTTCGAGTGGTCTGTTGAGGCGAGAACTGAGTTGGGCGGCATAGGTGGCATCCTGAATATCGGGGATGATATACCCGATCGCATCTGTAAGGCATTTGAGGGTGGTTCTCTGGCTGTGCGGCTTGACTAAAAAGAACCAATAGGCATCCCATGTCAAACTGTTAATTCCTGCGATTAACCTTCCATTTTTCTCTAGCTTCGGGTAACATGACTGCTCCAATATTTTCGTTGTTGTTAATTTGCCTGGAGTACATTGAGAAATCATGTTAGACAAATAAAGAGTATTATTAACCAATTCAACCAAATTGCTAGTGGTTGTCTTGCATCTTGAAATCGCTCTTTCTGCCTTCATTAACTGAGACTTCCATTCTGTAAATAATATTTCTTTATGCGATTCTAGAATCCTTGGTAAATTAGCCGCCTGTCCCTGATCGGTATCTTGCCATTCAAGGAAATTGGTCAATGTTTCTTCGGCTTGATCCAAGTCTGTTCTAGCCTTTTCTACTTTTTCAGTTATGGATGCCGTTAAATCACATAATGGTTCCGCCTGGGCGATTTGCTAACATAAAAGCTTCATCTGATTTATCAATCCCTTGTTTATTTGAAATGCCTCTGCTTTGAATTCATTTATCTGTGGGAGCTTCTTTGTTTGCTCATGTTGAGTTGATAATTGAGCAATCTGCTCATCTTTACACTTCAACATTTGTTCATTTGATGCTTTTAGTTGCGCCAATGCCTCAGATAGCTCTTTTTGCTTTTGGACTGCACTGTTGTCAATCCTCTGTTTTTCTACCTGCAATTGTTTAGTCAATTGATTGTTTATTTGTTGTTGTACTACCAATTGCTGTTCTGCCTGCTCTGCCTTTTGCTGTGCTTCCGATAGTTTCTCTTGTAGAGAAAAGATATCCTGGTCTTTTGTATTCAATAAATTGCTCACCTCTGATGCTTTGTCTATTGTCACCGCCGAATAGGCTCCAGCATATTGTGATAGTTTTGTCAAATCATCAGAGGGGTCAAATTCCTCTTTCCAAAGCACATTGCCCGTCACTGTTTGTTCTAGGAATAAAGAAGGTTGATCATTCCTTCTCCTCTTCCTCTTTCGTTTCACTACAGCTTTATGTCTTGGGCTATAGAAGACATCTAAGGAAGGAATCTCTTCAATCTACAAAATGACCTGGTCGGAAGGATCCTTTGGGATTATTTCCACTTCTTTTGACTTGGGTGGGTCGTTGGTTTCACCTGAAACCTGATTTGAAGTCGCCTCCTATGTATTGACCTCTTTTGATGTCTCGTCATCTTTATATCATTCAAGATTGCCGATAATTGAATTAAATTGCTGCCAGTCTTGGAGCAATTTCGGATCAATTTGAGTATCTTCATTTACACTTAAACTACTCTGCTCTTGCTCTTTCTCCTAGGTCTCTTCTTCTCTTTTCTCATGCACTTCTTCCTGTTGCTTTGATGTAATAGGAGGTTCTTTAACAATTCGCTGCTCAGGCTCGCTTGATTCTATTGTTGGAGTCGTTGCTAACAGATCTAGAGGAAGAGTTTGCAACCTCTTCTCTCTAAGTCTGTTGAATTCAACTAGTCCTTCATATTTGTATTCAATTATAGCAAGTGATTTAACTTGATACATTGACTCAGCCAATGAGAAAAATTCCTCAAATCTATCTTCCTTATGCTTGAACTTGGTCAATTTGGCCTGTTCGAGTGCATTATAGGCGACTTTGCGTGGATCAAGTCGCCTACTCGGTAGAGTTGCCAGAGTTAATGAGTTTATTTTCTCATCTTCTTTCTCTGCATGTTTGAAATCATGTAGAGTGTAGATACCACATCTCAAGGGAAAAGAAGGCCAGACCTGCTTCTTAGCTTTCTTTAGAGTTTGTGTAACCCCATCGGAGATGATGTGATAGGCTATTTCCCTGGCCAGCAGTTTATCAGGTATGTATAGAGGAAGAATGTGGGGTTTGGCTTGACTACCAAAAATTCTGATATAAGTGAACTTTTCCTCCCCGAACCAACTTCCTATGGATGTTAAATCAATCCCTTCTTGGTAGGAAATCTTAGGGGCAGGCTTATTGAAAATAGAATGATGAATGGGCAACATGAAGCCGTTGCATATTTGATATAAATGGTGGTTGTAGTTGGTTTTCCACAACTTTTGATGGTATATGTGAATGGGTGTGGGGTCTTGCGATGTTCACCTCCATCTGAGCACAAGAAATTCATAATTAAAACACAGGACATCTAATATATAGGCACTATAGTAAAATGGGGGAATGAGTCTTTCAGTGACGCGGGACTTGGATCTAAAATCAAGAACTGTGGATGCTAACTTATCGGACAATATAGTTGCCCAATCCATTATTTCACGACTACATGCCGCTTCCATCAAGGGAACCATTTCTATAGTAAAATTGGCAGAATCATGTAATCCCCACAACCTACACATCATTATCCCAGCATAGCAATAAGGGGAGCATACAGAATCGACCGAGTACTTACCCGAAGATTCGTGTTTGTGTTTTGCTGGATTTTGTCTCCAATCTCGAATGGGTTCGGATTCAGTCTCATTCTCAGCTCGGAATTTCTCGAGAAATGCCATGTTATATTTCTTCTCTGGCACCGGTAAATGATACATTTGCCTTAAATCCTCAGCTTGAAAGGAACCGAAAATTCTCCCATCTCTGGTGCTGAAAGTTCTATCTGTAATTGGGATTTCCTGAATTCCCATCTCACCACATCTGTATATGGGAGGATTTGTTCCTGAGCCACTATGCGATGAAGAAAAGAGTTGGCTAAATCCTTTAGATTAGCCTCAGATTTGCGAGTGTTGTCAGCTCAGGCTTGTACTACTGTCACCATTGGCCCTTCGGCTTCGATCAAATTATAGGTACCTTGCCAAGTAGTTCTGGAAAGTCCTAGGCATGTAGTATCTGATATTAATCCTTTCTTTTTAGTACCTAGATCAACGATGAGTTACCCTGTGGCAGGCGAAGTGGAAGCCATTGTAGTTTTCTTGGACTTCTTCCCCATTCTGCTTGAAGCTGTTACTTCTGTAGAATTCTGCACAGGAATGATAATGAACGTAATGCAAAAAATTGATAGCGCAAATTGAATATGAGTGAGATATATATCGATAAATGCATGGTGAATGATTAACTTAAGGTGGCCTCGGATACAATCTGAAAAAAGATCTTAGGCTTACTGTTTCATTAAATGGCCGTTAAGACTTGTCAATCCTATAAATGCCCGTCAATTCGATTATTGGCCGAATGATTTATTTAAAGCGTGCCTTGGATGTTTTGGCGGTTGAGCGCGGATGAATGGCTATTCAGAAGATAAGGCTTTTAATACGAATTAATCGTAATAAACCTGCTTTAAGATTTTCTTCGAAATTTGCGCTTTTGAGTTTATCGCAATCGGGCGTCAGGGAAATCATAAATCGTTACATCGGTTCCATTTGGAATCCCCGATCGCCGATAGCGATATCGTGTCGCATCGAGAGTACTGAGTGGGGCACTTTAAAAGCATGCATGGTTGATCGCCGATTGCCGATAGCGATATCGCATCGCATCGGAGTGAAAGGGAGTTTTATTGCGCCGCTTATTATTGCCGATATCCGATAGCCTATTTCGCATCGGAGTAAACCAATGGGCCCTTAAGTTGTGCTTCCTTTGTCATTGCGATATGCGATCTTGCGATCACTTTATCGCAAAGATAAAAGATTAATCATTTTTATATAAGGCCTTTGATTGGTACATCAAAAAGGTTTAGTAATGTTTTATTTTATTATTTCGGACCTTTTTGAATAAGACTAAGTTGATACCAATTAAAATTAAAAAGGGACCCATTTCACATTATAGTTTTGGGATAATATTGATATGAAATGGGGGGTTGTTGTAGGGCACAACAAGTCCTTAATTGCATCTTCTAGGAATTCCATATCTACCTTAATAGAAGCCTCACACTTCTCTCTAACTTTTGGAGTGGTGGTTGGCTATAGGTTCATCCGCAGCTTTGTGACCTGGATCTGAATTTCAAATTTGACTCGTTCAACCTCTGCTTTGGACTCCTCCATTGCGACTACCAGCTTTTGGATCTTATCTTTGGAAGCTACTTTAGTCTGTATGAGGAGCTATAGTAGCTCAATGCAATTCTGAGTGATGATGTCCTCTAGCTCTTACCTACACGCAATGGTTATGTCTCTATCCTGCATTACCCTGGCATCTTCCTCAGCTAACTTCTCATTATGGATCTTGATGTCCTTAATCCTGAAGAGTGGCCGCTCTTCTTGGATTTTCAATTTAGTAGATACTTGCTATTGGAGTTCATGTAAGGCTTCAATGGGCAGTGCCACTAAGTTCAGCTCTTAGTTCCTTCCATATGGTGGTGCTACCTAATCCGGCATAATAAGAAAGCACAACGACCTCTTGGAATATGCACTATGTGGATCTCTGTGGTGACCACCAACATTGAAGGAAATGCTGGTGTCATACTTTTTCATTGGCACGCTTGCTTGATTCCTACTCGCTTGAACCACACTCGCTCGAATCATGCTCGCTTGTACTTGTACCTCTTTGAGGCCTTATTGGACTTGCAATAGTACTGACTTGTACTGGTCCTCGATGTGTCCCCACATATCCTTGGTGATCCAGCGCATAATGTTCCCAATATCATCGATGTCCCCCCTCAGTGATGACCATCGACTCAATGTTGGAAGTTTTATCATACTTCAGATTCTTGTGCACACCTCTAGTGGTGGATTTCTTCCTCTTCTTTTTTATGAAGGGAGACTCAATGTCTAGTATATCCTTTAAAGGGTCTGCTCCACCCTGCTCCAGCTCCTTCGTGTCTTTCTCTTCTTCATATACGTGCTCTCACTCCTTTGTGGTATTCTTCCCAAGGTGGATTGTGACCTTCTGAGGTACCTTCTTGTGGCCTTCCTTTGGTGTACCTTTGGTTTTGCTAGTCCTCATGTAGTCTCTTTCAACTTCCTTACTAGGGTCCAACCACACACCTAACCAGTTAGAAATTATGGAAAAAATGTCACACTTTGTGACCAAATAGGGAAAATCATACCATATGCCCCCTACATATTTCTTCACCTGTATATGTACATTGTGGAAATCTGATTTTAATTTGCACGTATCCAACATTAGGGGCAAACTAGAAACATGTTTCTAGTTTGCCCCTAATGTTGGATACTATTGTGGAAATCTGATTTTAATTACGTGCAATACTATTTGATACATGCAATACTATATCATATCTTAATGTTGGATACGTGAAATAAGATATGATAATTCTTGCACGTATCCAACATTAGGGGCAAACTAGAAACATGTTTCTTAACCAACCCAAATATTGTCCAATCTGTTAAGTCATATTTGGGAACTGCAACCCCAATCACATATGTTGATAAGCCAAGGGCTCTTTAACCCCTAAAAGTTTTTTTTCATACCCTAAAGGATCATGGTCAACTGATTACATCATTTCCCAGAAGTTCCACCTGAAAAACCACCCAGAACTAGCCAAAACTAGACCATACTGACTGCTCCTTGGTTAAGGTGTGATGCATACTGACTCCTACACTAGCCAGGTGTGATGCATACTGAAAAAGCCTTCTGTGGGGTGTGATGAGTGAGAGTGGACAAATGTCTAAAGCAGTTTGCTAAGTGGATGCTCATGGCATCTTCTAGAAACTTCCTCTATGACACTTGCCTCTCAAAATTCGCCTAGGGATGAGTAAGAGATCAATGAAATCTCCAAGTGGAACCAAGAACTATCAGTGGAATGACACTAATCAAAAACCTAGAGCTGACTCACACCTTTGCAATCATTTATAAATGGATCCCTCATTTGAGAGATCTAGGGGGCTGGAACTTTGTAATTTGTAAAGAAGTGGTGTTAGTTTTCCTTTGAGAAGGAGCATTGTATTGTTGGGTGATCTTACTTTTCATGAGGTGAAGAGGGCTTTGATGTTGGGAGGATGATTCTGGATCAGACAACCAGGTTGTAATCCTCTCATACTACTAATAAAGTTATTATAGTTTTCCTCCATATAATTGTGTATTCGTGAATGTTGTTATTTGTGAATGCAATTGTATGGTCAATGTATTTCTGATTCTGCATTGTTTATGGTATTATAGATCGAGATGCTTTGATGGTGTTTTGTTACTTTGTCTCTACAGATATTCTCTAAAGCAGCACAAGTAGGAACGGGGTTGTAAATTCCATCAAGGGAGAGAGGAAATAAGCAATGAGCCAAGCGGAAGATCTAGGTTGGTCCTCTTTGCTTCTCTCTTATCTATCATACATAAACGAAATCTTAAAATTCTTTGATTGTTTGTTTCTAAGATAGCTACCCATCTTAATGGGACTAGTAGATTGAAAAGACACTAGTTTTCCAAGAAACAAAATGGCGACTCCACTGGGGAGTGATTAGTTTGTTTGTTTGTTATTGTTGTTTGCTTTATAAACTACAGACAGAGCCTGAAGTTAGCCAGCTAGCCTTCGCACTGCTTTTGCTATGCAAATGAAAAGTAGATTAATGCTACTTCATTCAATCTTTGGGTTGGTTTATGAACTGAACATCTGACTTATGAGCATCTTAAATGCCCTTGTGGTAGCTCAATAACCTCTTAAGATCATACCCTTGTACTTTGATTTTACTGTCTATCATAGCTCAGCCTAAATCACTGAACTTAGCTGCAAATTTTGAGAAAAAACCAAACTCATTTTCGTTCCCTGGCCCATCACACTATCTGTAATTAGCAGCATGTATGCATCGCACCTCCTGTGTGTTGCAGGTGAGATGCGTCCCTATTTCCCTTAAGGACAGGTGCGATGACTGAATGATATTGTTTCTCTCTTTGAAATTTGGTTTGTCCTCCTTGTTTTCAGCTCTATTCAGTAGCTTTTCTGCTCATGATCAGTATCTCATTGCTGAAGCCTTTTTCCTTTACATTATTCATCCTCCATTGACAGAGATTTGTATATGTTTTTATGTATTTGTTTATCATTTACAGTCTTTCTTTGTCAAAGGTAGCTTAATCGAACTGTCGTTTTTGATGAAAAGAAGTCTCGTAACTGTCGTTTTGAATAAAAAAGAAGAGTGTCATAAAGTCTTCCTCCTCTAGATAGTCAATTGTACTTTTTCCTTTGTATTTGATTTGAATTGTTAATATTTAAAGTGTCGAAAGCAGTTTTCTATTAGAAATCGAAAAGTGTCATTTTAGTCTTCCTTTCATTTTGAAAAGAAATTGTCGAGGTGTCGCTTTGAAGAAAGTAGTTTAGATCTGTACTTAGTTTTTCTTTTTTGCCATTCTCACATTAAGGAAACGAAAAAAATTTACATGCATCTGCATTTTCATTTAGATAGTATGCAAAAAATGGTTTAGGAAAAGTGCACTTCGTGTGTGCTCTTTTCTCTCTATTGAAAGAATCATTATCTTCTTTCCTTAGTAGCTAAAATTTTCATTTCTAAAAGAAAATAAATGACTGTTTATCATCTTAGATTGCATATTTAGAAATTTTACATCTACATCACGCGGTGAACCTTGAAAGGCAAACTTCTAAGCAAGATCAACTCTAAAATAAATCTCAATGAACATAACAATGCTTTGGAACCTAACGCACAACATCTAGAAGTCTAGGCTAGAGACGTATTCTGGCGTCGTAAAACCTGGTAACTATCATTTTCATCGAAGGTTGGGTGATTCCTCCTCTTTGATACGACAAGTGCTAGTATAGACTTATGCTCCCCATACCATTGAGTATATATTGGGAGACCATAATACGCTGATATCCTTTATCCATAGGAAGTCGTGTCTACTGCCCTATCAATCGCAATGCACCGAGCACAGCATTCGGGAAGATTGACTGATGTACATAAGTCCTTGGTAGTTTCTCCTTTATTTACCACCAAGATGTATTTTGCAGTTTTACGATTCGTTTGGTAATCCCTCTGTCTAGATTTCCAGAGTAGTCACTTTCGTTCCTTTTCGACTCCTTAAAAGAAAAGGTCCATTTGAGCACTTGTCACTTCAGGCTCATTAAAAATCGAAGGCGACTAGAGCCATCTTTAGCTTTTTCTCGAATCTTAGAAATTGAAAAAGAAAAGTTGTGTCAAAGCGTCATTAAAATTTATTTAATTCGGAATAACATCCCTATTCCTTCATTGATTTTAGGTTGAGGTAATGGGGCCCACCAATCAAGGAATCCCTCTTGGAGGGAATCCTAGTCCTTTCTCTTCTTGAGGAGATATTGGTGCTCCATATATGGCCACATTGTCCCTTCCAGGAATCACAATTGACCTACTAGTATGGCTATTCTCAACCTCTGTCATTCAAAATACCATGATTCCTCAGCAATCAAATCAACAACCAGATGATATTGAAGTTGTCCCTTCACCTTCTACTTCATTTGTTTCTCCTTCCCCTTCTTCCTCTTCACTTGGTGAAACTAGTGATACTAAAAACGAAGTGGATGAGAAGAAGAAGAAAGGAAAGGAGAAGGAGAAGAAGAAGTCAGCTAAGCAAGGGGGAAACCATGAATCATCTGGTGAAAATCCGCACTCCAAACTTTCCAAGCACAAATCTCCATGCATTATTTGCAAAGGAGACCACCTTCATCGAGATTGTCCTTACATTCTGCAGATCTTGAGAGAATGGTCTCCGCGTTCAATCCATCCGGTGTCATCAACCTCTGACAATCATGTTGACAACACACCATCAACTATTGAAAATGAAGTCAATAGACAAAAAGTAAAGGTCAGATTTCCATGTAGGTTATGTGAAGGTGATCATGCCTTCACCATTGTCCTTTTATGGATGAAGCCAAAAGTGTCTTGGATAACCGTCCTGCTTCACTGCAGCGACTTTCGCCTGGATACAAGAAACTCTTACCAAGTCCATCGCTAGTTTAAAACCCGACTGATGTAGCTCAATCATTGGTCAAAGCATCTATCATTGAAAGTAAACCTTCTAAGTCCATGTCGGACCAAAGTCAATAGGTCGAGATGGCAGTCGACCCAGTCTTGCCTTCAGAAGGTCCGCCTTCAGACGATACAATTTCCAAAGAGAATGAGAACAATACTGTCCAAATTCTTTTTATTAATACAAAGTCTGATGAACTTGGGGGCAATCCACCTGTTCCTTTACAACACGAGGAAAGTCCCCTAGTTCAAGGGGTTCATCCAGTCATTTATCTGGTCCCCCCTCCAAGCAGTCTAGTCGTTTCCTTCGATTGGAATCAACTAATGAGACCTTGCCTTCCGTCTAATGTATGATTCTGAATCATAGTACAAGTTTACAAAATGATCGTGTTTGGAACTATCATAGATGAAGGGGCTTTAGTGAGTATCCTTTCCTCAGCTGCTTGGAAAGCGCTTGGTTCACCATCACTTCTGCTTGAGACACAAAATTTGTCAGGCTTTAACAAAGGAACTAGTCGACCGTTAGGGATTCTTTCAAAGTTGCCAATAACTTTGAAAAGGAAAACTGTTCATTTGATCGTGATGGTAGTCCAAGGGCCACTAGATTATAATCTACTCCTTGGGCGTGACTATGTTTATAGCATGGGAGCTATTGTTTCCACACTCTTTCGAGTGATGTGTTTTCCATATGAAGGCAGAATGGTACAACTTATCAGCCAGCTTTCATTTCCTAGTTCTAACACAACTACAAGTGAAACATCATCCCTGAATGATCTCTTTACATCAACGATGTCTCTTCAACCTTCATTTCATCTGCCTAATTACCATGAGAAATCTGGTGAATGTAACAAAGTTTAGGGTGCATGCACCCTGGTCTACTTTGGCAGGCAAACCCAACTGAAAAAATAGTTTTCCTTGTAGGTTATATGATTGGTTTGAAATACCATTTCCTTGTAGGTTATGGAATTAGTCTAAAATATTTATTCCCTCACAGGTTATGTGATTGGAAGCTCACACCATTCACCTTTGTCTATAGACAAAGCCAAGGAAGCATTTTTTTTTGCTCCATGGACAAAACAATCTTGCTTAAATGTAGGGACTTCCATACAGTGACCTGGAAACTCTCGTTTTCTCAATACCTGGGGGCATGCAAACCTTTCTTATGCAAGTGAAAATGACAATTTTCATTTTTTAGCTTTTTAGCTTTGTAGTGTCCACTTCTTAGGTTAGGTGATTGGTCTAACCACCATTCACCTTTGTCTATAGCATGCGGATGAAGAAAAGGAAGTGTTTTGTTTATGGATAAAACCATCCTACCTAACCTCAGTAGTTTCTTAGCTTTTAGTATAGTTAGCATTGTAGTTTGGTCATTTCTAGCCTACATAAGAATGGTATGAGAAAAGTTTCAAATGGTGCAAGATCGTTAAAAAATGAACCTACTAATGAGAGACATCTTTAAAATATCTGGTATGAGCAATGTTTCCGCAAGGTTCAAGCTCGTTAAAAAATAAACCTGCCACTGAGCACATTGTTAACGCAAGGTTCAAGCTCATTAAAAAATAAACCCGCCTTCAGTAAATGACCTCTGTGATTGCCATGCTATCAGCTTTTGAGCCTTGGTTGCATTCTTACCATCACCTCCACTCTTTTGGCTGATCATATGTTTCCACTTGATTGTTTACCCCCTTTTGAGAAACGACTGCAATGAGTGATTCTGTTAGCCACCCTCTTCACACTGCCCTGTTTTGAGAAGTTTCGAACTTACTTGGAACCAGTTTCCACCCGAAAACATCACTCGTTCCTCAAAAACGAGTCTCTTTTAAGCTATTTTTAGACTCGTTAAATATGAAAAGATTTTCGAGCTACTGGCCTTTCCAGCTCGTTAAAGAAAAGGGAAGTGCCATACCTCCTGTACATTTTAATCTTTTTGGACTTGAGGGATCATTCCACAAAAAGATGGAATGCTTGTCTTTTTCAGCTCGCTAAAGCGATCAAAAAGTCATCCCTTTCATATTATTTTATACTTTTTCGGAATTAAGGGATTATGATATGAAAAAGGACCACTGGAGTTTCCTTTTCATCCCTTTCCAAACTCTCTAAACATGAAAAGGACAAAGTTATATTTTTCATTAAACTTGTTAAAACAATAGCGACAAACTTGTCCACCCAGACAAGAATGAGTTTCACTGTTGCTAGGCTCGCTAAAACATAGCGACAGGTTTGCCCAAAGGGAAAATTATAGAACAAGCATATGTTATCCTACTCAAGCTTGACAAAAATAAAGAGGTATTGGTCAGCAATAACTGGGGAAAAAGGGAAGAAAACTTGAAAAACTTCATTGGTAGCAGGTCGCTCTTGAACATGACAGTTTCGCTCTGTCACCATGATTGAGTCAGGTTGGGTTATTTCATTCACTAGTCACATCACCATTGGCCCTCCACACCATCCATATTTTGGGTTTAATGCTACCAATCCATCTCAGTGTCGTTGAAATTTTTAAGAGAAGTCATTCAGAGAATTCACTACCCAACTAACGCCTCATCCACTACAATACCTTCACCCTCCATGTTTCATGACCACCATTTCTGAACCTTGTATCATCAGATCATTTTCACCTCCAAAAACTCATTTGCTTCGTTTCGTGTCGTAGATGTGGGATACATTAAGGCCCTCCTACGATGGGTCACTTCTTGTTGACATCAGCTCATTATCCAAGAAGTTAACTTAGAAACAACCCTTTTAGTACTTTGAAGCTTGCATGCCTCAATGGCAAGTTTCTCACTCCTGGTGATAGGTTTACCTCAACAGCCTTTGACCGAGAGATTTTGTGTGGTGTTCGACCTCAGATCATATATTCACACTGCGTGAATTGTACTATAGTACCTTGAGGGTCATCATCATTATCGGTGATTCCTGTCATTTCTATTAACAGCTTACATTATTTGTGGGTAATCGGGCAATGTCTTTCCATGTTTGACTTCAGAGCATCTTTCCACATGGATCGACTTGTACTTTGGGTGAATATTGAATGAGTTTTGAAGACCCCAGATCTAGTTTCATCCATCTGGGCTACGATATATTCAGGAATGTAAAGACATCAAATGTACATAGAAGCTGCACAGATGATCATCCAAGTTAAGGGATGATGAATCTACATAGAAAGGATCACCAGTCTATAACGGTAGATGATTATCTGTCTTATGTACATTAAAATGAATTTATAAATCTGAGCATGGGAATGCTTGCCTCAGCTAGATCATGAAAATAAAACGATAATGATGTATTGTATTGTATTTTATATAGGTCACCTTCTAGTTTGAATACTTTGGATCCTCATGATAAAGCATTTCACCCGACATCAGAGGATTTATGACCTCATGATTTAGGGGACAAATGTTATAGACATATTTGGGCACTACAACCCCAATCACATATGTCGATAAACCAAGGACTCTTTAACCCCTAAAAGTGTTGTTTCATACCCTAAAGGATCATGTTCAACTGATTACATCATTTCCCAAAAGTTCCACCTGAAAGACCACTCAGAACTAGATAAAAATGGACCATACTGACTGCTCCTTGGTCAAGGTGTGATGCATACTGACTCCTACACTAGCCAGGTACGATGCATACTGAAAAGCCCTTCTCTTGGGTGCGATGAGTGAGAGTGGACAAATGTCTAAAGCAGTTTGCTAAGTGGATGCTCATGGAATCTTCTAGAAACTTCCTCTATGACACTTGCCTCTCAGAATTCACCCAGGGATGAGTAAGATATCAATGAAATCTCCAAGTGGAACCAAGAACTATCAGTGGAATGACACTAATAAAAAATCCAGAGATGACTCACACCTTTCCAATCATCTATAAATGGATCCCTCATCTGAGAGATCTAGGGGGCTAGAACTTTGTAATTTTTAAAGAAATGTTGTTAGTTTGTCTTTGAGAAGGAGCATTGTACTGTTGGGTGATCTTTCTTTTCATGAGGTGAAGAGGGCTTTGATGCTGGGAGGATGATTCTAGATCAGACAGCTGAGTTGTAATCCTCTCTTCTACTACTATTAAAGTTATTTGAGTTTTCCTCCATATAATCATGTATTTGTGAATGTTGTTATTTGTGAATGCAATTGTATGGTCAATGTATTTCTGATTCTGCAATTTTTTATGGTATTATAGATCAAGATGCTTTGATGGTGTTTTGTTACTTTGTCTCTACAGGTATTCTCTGAAGTGGGACAAGTAGGAAGAGGGTTGCAAATTCCATCAAGGGAGAGAGGAAACAAGCAAGCAGCCAAGTGGAAGACCCAGGTTGGTCCTCTTTTCTTCTCTTTTATCTATCATACATAAAGGAAATATTAAAATGCTTTGATTGTTTGTTTCTAAGATAGCTACCCGTCTTAGTGGGACTAGCAGATTGAAAAGACACTAGTTTTCTCGGAAACACAATCATCAAAGTAGACCTCCAAAAACTTATGGAAAAACTTGTTGAATGTTGTGACTACCACCCTTGAAAATATTACAGGGGAATTTTTTAGTCTGAATGGCATAGCTATATATCGGAATGAACCCCATTTTGTAGCAAAGGTAGTCTTACTTATATCCTCTGGCACAATCCTAATTTGGTGATATCCTGAAAATCCATCTGTGAATGAATAAGACTCCTGTCCACTAAATTTTTCTAGAAATTCATATGTAAAAGGCATAGGAAAGGTGTCATGCACGCATTCATCATTTAACTTCTGCAGATATATACAAATCCTTATATCACCCTTTGTTTTCTTTTCTTGGACCACCATTGGATTGACCCAGTCCGACTCTTCCACTATCTCAATTATACCTGCCATGAGCATCTTATCCAATTTTTTAGGTACCTTTTTCTTGTACTTGGGTTTCAGTCGATAGTGGCACTGCTTAATCGGCTTCGCATCTGGATTTAAATTGATCTTCATCAAACCCAAATCACCTACTATACCCTTGTTGGAAATAAGTTCTGATATTCATGTAGTAACTCAACAACCTTGCCTACCATGTCTTCATCCCAATAGTCACTAATGTGTGTGAAATTTGGTTCTGCTTCCAAGCCAATATTTTTTTTTTTTGTCTTCAAGTATTGGGGGATTTTGCAGTGCATTATATTACATATCATTTTTTTGTGATTCAACTCCGTTAAGTAAGTCATTCATCTATGACAATTTCCATGAGAGGTAGTCATAATTGACTAATTTCTCATGTTTTTTGAATAGTCCACTTAGCACTCATTGCATCGGGTGATGCTGACAAGGGTGAAGAAGTGGGATTGAAACTAGTGAAATAAATCACATAGTGTCAATCATCACTTCCAGGGCTTGCACCCAGTAACTAGGACTTCTTGGGAGATCACCCATCCTAGATTGCCAATGGCTCAAGTGCGCTTAACTGTGGAGTTTTTCCCATAATCAAGCCCACTTAGCTTGTTACCCCATTTGCCGACTATGATATTTCAAGGATATTTACATCAGGTCCTACAACTTCACGCAATCCTTCAAACTCAAGAATTTTGATATGTTGTGGATCATCATCAACTTCTTCCATAGTAACATTGTAGCATTCCATTGCATGTTGTATTTGCGTTCTTTATTCAAGACGCATTCAAGTTATAGGTTCTATTGGTGTTTGGAAGACCACTACCTTAATCACTTGAAGTGTACCATAAATGCATTCGAACCCGTCTTCAAAGCTAAATGTAAGCATAAAAATATCTTTCATTTCATCCTAATTAGCAGTCCCATCTCATAGCTCTATCTCCAAATACTAGTTCATTGGTATAACATCTAAGGTATGAATAAAGATATGTACCCACTCCAGTTGAGGTACCTCACCCCAAGCCTTAGTCCATCAAGCTAGATGTTTGCGCGGGTCATCGTTACCTGTGTACTTTTCACTAAGTCACGTAGTTGTAGAGCCAAATATTAATCTCATTAGCCTACGATATTCCTTCAAATCAGCAATATTATCCTTGTGGGTTCCCCACCATCTTGCAGGCATCGCTCTTAAAGCCGAATCTAGAGCTTAGAACTTGTGCTCCTCTGCTATGTCTCTTTCAAAATGGTTAAGAAAATTATTGACATCATCTAGCCCATCATAATAAGGTAGCTTACCTACCTCAGTTGATATACAACTTGGAGACTTTGTAAGCCTATTGCATCGTAGTGTAGAGACCTCATGTAACCAGTTTTGTCAGTTTTCCAATTCTTCATCCAATTCTAATTGGCACGATCTATCCTTCTCCCAATTGATACGTCCATCTATAGTGGGATTAATATAGTCTTCGTCTCACACAGTGAGATTATATATGTGATCAATGTCTTCATTGTCATAATCAACACGAATGGGTTCTGTGTACTGCACACCTTTAGCTAGATCCAATGGAACAACTGCTCTAAGGTCTTTCTTTTCAAACACCATGCTTCGATTCTTCAAATTAATAATAACATTAACGTCAAAATCCCAATTAATCCTGAGCAATGCTAGGTATGGATTACTACCATTTACTATTTCAATAACTTCAAAATCTATGAGCATGCTAGCTCCTTCAATGTCTACAACTACTCCATGTAGGTGACCCATCGGAATTATCTTTTTTTGGTTTGCCATGTGTAGCTGGATGGGTGGCCACTATAACTTACATTTCCCCATGTTATCACTCCAAAGTTTCCAAGGGTTGTTCAATGTGTTAAAAATAAATATCAGAGGTAACTACAAACCTACTTTGGAGCTTAGGATCTAGCCTTCCTAAACTCAGAGAGGGCTCTCTCTATATGATTTAAGTTTGTTCGTTTTAATGGATTTTAGGCTAATTATGTTTGCTTGATTTGGTTTGATTTGATTTGTTGGTGGAATTACTAATTTATATGGATAGGTGCCTGCCAATTTTCCATTGGGATATGGAGTCAATTTATCAAGAAATTAGAACATAAACCAATTATAAAAGTAGTGTTACAGGGTAAGGTAACTGAGCAATAATAGATCTTTAGGGCTGAAATGGTGAAATGACTTTCAATCAAGATCAAGGAGCAGTTAAGGATTCCATAAACTAGATAATGAAGGAAGATGAAGGAGGTAAATTAGGATTAGCAGCTAATTAAGGATCCTTTAAACCAGATATCAGAAGAAAACATAGACATGAATAACAGTTCAAAACAAAGTGTACTTAAATAGATTCTGCAATAACATTATTGTTATACCATTCAAATTTAGAAGAAAAACATTCAAGTTTATGGAATAATTTAGAAAAGAACATGAACAATTGAAATATACTTCACTGAAGTGGCTCAACACATGAATCCTGTAAAGAAATGCTTCTATTATTTGTCGTGTCTATTAATTGGAAAAGTATAGTAAACCCTCGGGTTGTAGATGAGTTAAACTATAGAAATATTCAGAAATCCACCACTCAATACTTCAAACTTTGAGGTATTTATACAAAAACTACTAAAAAATATCCTAAAACTGATTTAGGAATTATTCAAGGAAAATGAAATAATTTCATGCAAGAAGATAGAGACAACTATCTAACTAATGCAAGTTGTCCCTGCTTATTTGGCTTTGTTGTTTACTCTCACTGATATTTTGCTGCTTTATCTCTTTTGTTGTTTTCTTTACGCTCGCTGTCTCTTTTTCTGTTTAGTGTCTCTCAAGCTAGCCACATATTTACTCTGCCTTGTCATCTAATACTCTTTAAACTTGTCACTGCTTTACTTTTAATCTTTGACTGCGTTGTTTTTGTTTTAACCTGGATTTCTCTTTTACCTATTTTACGTTCAAAGTAAATCATTCAGTTTCTCCCAAGATTCTTCATCTGGTAATTTGATTTTTACCATTATTCTGTAGTTTTCATCAACTTCTGTGTACTTTGAAAAAGTAGGCTTGTTTATAAAGAGATGTTTTACCTCATGCTGGAGGTAAAAGAGATTCTCAAAAGTCTGATAGAGCACTTTTCCTATGGGCACACATTTCATTGATGAACTATTGGAAGTTTCTCTGGCTACTTCTCTCATCTTCTTATCATAATCTTCATGTTTCATCAGTTTATCATTGATTAACAAAAGATTAGGCAAACCCTTCTGTGTCAATACTTCAAATTTGTCAAAAACCTGTTCACTACAAGTTTCATATTTTGACATTTCGCCTCAAGCTGTATCATTAGATTTCTCTTGGAAATAAATTTCTTCACTTCTAGAATGGTATTTTTCTATCAGCTATCCCAAGCTCCTCTAATTCATACTTGTTTTTAGAATTTATAAATTTTATTATTTTAGATGCTTCCTTTGGTTTCTGCCAAAGATTTGCTTTTACCATATGAATTTCCTCATTGGCTTCCTTCACTAAATCATTATGTTCAAATAGTACCTGTACAAATGGACAAATATCATTGACTCAATCAATGATATTGACCCATAAATGTTGCTTTGCTTGGGCCAAAGGCTCCTTTAATGACAATTCTTTTTCTAGCTGGTGCATCCTGTCATTCAATCTATTAGCTTTTTGTTTCTCATCTAGATGCATTACTTCTACTAATATCTTTTCATCTTTGAAGCTCTTCACTTGTTCCTTAAGCTTATTAATATGTGTTGTTTGAATGGACATATCCTGCATGACTTTGATCGGTTTAACTGCTTCATCACACGTAGGTAGAGGCTCTGCAGCTAAGTTCGAAGACGCCTAGTAGTCCACAGCTGAGTGAACGAACCCTTGCAGCTGAGTGCACAGGTTGAGTCAAGTCTATAATCATCTAGAATTATTAATAAAGAGAAGTATTCTATAATTTATGTCTCATCTGTTATATTGGGTATGAATTTCACTTCTAATTCTTATATGATGCACGAATATATGTAAATGTGTTCGTTAAGTGAATGCAAGTAAGAACATCTGTTTACGTGAAGCTAACTAAGATATGTTAATAAGATAAGTAAGATACTTAGCCCAGTTTGGTAGATATCACAGTTCACTGCCCTAGCAGCGTGAGAGGACTGCCCCCCCTGGTTAGGGCTAGACAAAAGCTGATTGTAACATTTTACGAAGGTACTAAAGGGTAGAGAATAGGGATAAGAACCCTATGGGAAGGTAGGTATAGTTGGAATAAACTAACATCACAACCATCTCAAGGGTACGAAAACTTGGTTCCAACATCCCCCACACTACTTCAGGTGAGACTTCAGTCCGCGCTCTAGGGGTGATTTTAGGGGCGAATGTTCGCCCTTTGGGGAAATTAAGAGCTTTTAAATTTTTAGTGGGCGAATATTTTGTATCCTAGTACATTTTTACAAATCACCTCAAATAGCCCACCTTATTTTAAGGGAGAGGGTAGAAAAGGTAAATTTAGCCCTTGAAATTAGGAGTTACAACCTTCCATTCGCCCATTTTCAAGAATAGGTTTTATTTAAGTGAATCCTATGGGCCAAAGGCCCAAATACCATATCTATAAAAGAGGTATGGTAAATTAATAAAAATATAAATAAATGAGAGGTATGGTAAATAGATAAAGCATTTTTTATATTTACTCCATAAGTCACCTTATATACATGCAAGGGTGTAAACAAATAAAAATATAAGTAAAGTGGAGGTATGGTAAATAAATAGAACATCTTTTTATACTTACTCAAAAAGGTATGGTAAATATATAAAAATATAAATAAACTAGACGCATGGCAAATAAATAAAACCTCTTTTTATATTTAGTCCATAACTCTCGTTCTATTTATGAAGGCTTGAGGTTTTATTTAAGTGAATCCTATGGGCCAAATACCATATTTGTAAAAGAGGTATGGTAAATTAATAAAAATATAATTAAACGAGAGGTATGGTAAACAAATAAAACATTTTTTTATATTTACTACATAAGTCACCTTATATTTACGAACACTAAAAAAATGGGTGATATTTAGGTGAAACCTATGGGCAAAATACTATGGGACAAATACCATGGACTAGATTGTTATTAATACCATGCAAAAAATCATTATTAACACTAATATTAGAATTAATAAAAATAAAAATGGCACATGGTATTGACTCATGGTATTCACCAAATGGCACATGGTATTGACCCATGGTGGTATTCACCTGGAATGTAGCCTATTTAAATGGGGGAATTAAACTAGCATAGATCCATCCTTACTCTGGATCTACTAAACCTCGAGAGGTATCAAATATCGTGATATGCAAACTAGCATAGAGTGAAAAAATATTTGATCCCTCTCGGGGCTTGGTGGATCGAGAGTAAAAATGGATGTTATAATTTAATGTATGTTAAACATTTTAGCTTGGTTAAAATAAAAAATAAAATAAAAATCAACTATTAATTTTATTAATTTTTATAAATTACTAATAGTAATTTTTAAGCTCCAGGTTTATGATAACCCATGGTATTGACCCATGGTATTCATGTGAGCATAGACTATTTAAAGGGGAAATTCTATCTTAGATCCATCTTAATTCTGGGTCTACCAAGTGCTCAGAGGGATGGGATAAATAGATTTCATCCCCCTAAGAGTGGTAGATGTGGAGTTAAAATGGATATAGGTTGGTTTTTATGATAATGAATATATTAAATAGACTTAGGAAATTATATTGTAAAAACATCTTAAGGTGAATGGTTAAAGCATAGACATTGGACAAATGTATTTGTATACTTCTGTTTTAAACTGAAACAAATCCAGGGCTAAAAGGAATGGATTGATTGCACTAGTCATCCTTCTATAAATTTCCAACATGCTGGTGTAAACAGATTGTAATTTGGGTAATTTTTCAGGTCCCTAGAAGTGGAGTAAATAGATTGTAATTTGGGTAATTTTTCTAATTGCAAACAGGAACATAGAAGTGATGAATTTGATTTTTTCTTGGTTTTATATATAGTATTAGATTTTTCCTCATGCTTTATGTGAATGGCACGGGTGAATTTTATCTTACACACACTATATTATCGATATGTAATTTCGGTAATTTTGATTTCAAAAGATATTTTAAAGAAATGCAATGATTTCATTTGTGTATTCAATAAACACAAGATTTTATAATTGAGTAAAATATTCGCCATGCCTGGTGAGAGATTCGCCAAAAAATTATATATACATATCATATTATTGATAAAATCGCCTTCCATTTTTGCTATATACCATGGAGATTCGCCCATTTATTATACATGTAAATTTAGGGGGGGTTCTTAAAATTTTCCCCGGCGCGCTCTGTGGGCTGATGCCAAAAGGGCCAGTAGTGTAGGGATTTGTTTGGCTAAATAATGCTAAACCTAGGATGAGTTATTCTGCTGCCTTAATATCAATTGAATTATATCCAATTTCAATCACCAACACTTCTAGTGACTTTATCCTAGTGTCCTTTGCTTGGGATGAGGCCCCTTCCAACTTTAGATGTGACTGTATATTTCCCAGATAATTATTCAATTTTTGGACACTTCGATATTTTCGTGTCATGGTTCAATATATAATTTCTTCTGCCTGTTTATGAAATTCAATCTAGTCAATTGGGTGCACATCCTAAGCATGAATTTCAAAGGTTGTTTTCTTATAATATTCTGAAGTTTTTGGGGCCTTTACCTCTGGCTGTAAGAAATTCATCTACATCTTCCTAGTTTTTAGGTCCAAAGCTGAAAGTAACCTAGTGTGATAAATAGGAGTTTGCTTCCAGTATTGTGTACATATTGCAAGTTACTGTTAATGCCTCATTTCTGATTTTAATTTCTTTGTATTTCTCCATGATATCTTTCTCTTTGTCCACTGGTTTTCTTGATGAAGAGACTTCAACACTATGCTTCTTCTTAATAATCTGAGTATTAGAGGTTGAAGGATGATGAGTTTCCTTTGAAACTACTGGAGGTGCATTTTCTTTAACCACTATGTCTGTATTAATGATTTCAATTGTCTCAACTATCTCTTCTTGCTCATTTAAAGGATTTAGCTTGGGACTCTTTCTGTACATTAGTTTGAATTTAGTATCAAAGGTGGTTTTGGCTGAGTAGGATCCTTCTTATCTAGCCCTTTCTGAACTTCTGTCCTATGGGTCTAGAGTATGCAAGATGGAACTAGTATCAACCTGCTTATCCATCTCCTAAAGAGTGTTTTTCAAGCACTCTGAGTGGTTGGAATACTTTTCAGTTTCTGGTTTTGACTCATGGGTGAAGGGGGTCAATTTGAATATGACCCTTAATTTACTTATGACACCTAAAGGATCATAATTCCATTTGAAACTATTGTTGAACTTGAACTCTTGCAAGCACTTACTTGCTTGTTGACCACCTTTTCTATTCTTGATAATGAAAGGACCAATCTGGTTCTTGATTTTAAACTGTGTTTTCTTCTTGGCTGAGAGAAAATTAACCTCATCTAAATTTAGGATTTGCCTAATATATTCTAGTGAAAATAACCTCATGGGAAGGTATTTGGGTAGCTTGTAAGGAGTGAGTTGACATCTAGACACCCTAATTTCAGTGTGTTTCTGTTACAAATACCAGTCTCTTGTTCTACTATACTCTAACATCTATAATAATTTCTTCATTTCTTCATTGATCCTAGGTTGACTGCTACTGCTTAGCATGTTGGCAACTGGATGAATAAAGGAGTCAATGAAGTCTTTGTAGGTGAACCCTGTGGAATATTTTCTTATTAGGGAATTCTAGAAGACAACTGATTATGGGTTACCCTCAGTGTCTAGTTTTTGGAGGCTTACTGCAAACCTTTCAGATTGGAAATACAAAAACATATGGAACAAAACTGAGTATTTGAAAGCTCTTTCCTCTGGCAGCTTAACTAGTTGATCATGGATGGTGTCTGCTATGAATTGGGCAAAGTTGAAGGTTATAGCTAGAGGCTAGTCTAGACTAAATATAGAGAGGAAACCCAGGACAGATTCATCTACATGTTCATCAGTAAAATATCCTAATAAACAAGATAACGTGGTCACAATTTGCCTGGTTTGTTCTGGGAACATGGTAGCAGAGTAGGGTGGGTTCCTTTTAGGAATTTGTACCATTGCAGGGAGGAAGCTTTGGAAGATTTGAGACCTCTTAGGAAAGTCTACCCTTAGGTAAAGCTCAGTAAGGGTTTCAATGGAGAAGAGCACTCCCTCTAGTTGTGGTTGAATTTGCAGCATTTGATTGATGGATTTAGCAATTACAATAGATAGGATTTTTTGGGTTGGGGTGACTATGGCTCTTTCATTTGGGAAATAATTGATTTGGCATAGTTTGTTGAGTTCATGGAAATGGTATGTCTATGGAAAGGCATACTTGGATAGGTTAGACTCCCAGAGATGAATATCATCTGCCTAGTCAGTAAATTTGTCATGGCTCTAGTAGTGGAGCTCCATGAGGTTGGACTCTATAACAATGTCAGCAATTTGGAAGTCTTTATCAGCCAAGGGTCAGTATTCGACATCTGCTACTAGTGGTTGAAGAGGGTTTACCCTTAGAACGCTCTGAGAAGCCATTAATTTGGTTCAATTTATCAATTCCTGAGTTCAATTAACAGAGAAAAGTACTAGAATTACCTGGAAAACAAAGAATTTTGGTTGCAGGGGGGTCTAGATGGCAGCAGGGGCTCTGTTTCATGTTGGTGATAAATTTTGGTCTTTTCTCGCAAGTTCTAGAGTAATAGTGAAAAGACAAATTCTTGGGGTTTTTGTTATTTCACATTCTTTGGGAATTGGCAGGTTTTTTCATGGCGTGGTGTTTAATTACACAGTACGATGGTTTATTGCATTGGTGGTTTTACCACATAGTGCAAGGGCAGACATATGGTTTATCGCAATGCGAAAAATGGTTTGGTGGTTTTCGAGGATCGGATGCGATGAAACATAGGAGCGATGTGTGGAGAAAAGGCAGAGTTACGAAACCACCCATTTCACACCATTTTGAAAGCTTTAACTGTCCAGCGTCGGGGGGTGTGAAATGGATTGGGGACCCTTGGATATGATCTAAGGAGATTGGAAGGTAGATGGATGTGCAGGTATTGTGGGTTTTCATAGATGTGGGACCAAGAGTTAATTGGCAGAGGGTTATATTTAAATGGGGTCGGGATATTTATAATGGGGAATTAATATAATAATGTGGACTAATATGGGTGATCATATATGAATTATATAAATTGGATTTTTTTTATGTTTTTAAATAAAAAATCCAATTAGTAAAGGGAAAATCGATTTTCAAAGGAAAATATGCTTTTTTAACTAGGGAAAAGGGTTTTAGTAAGGGAAAATAAGTGAAATAATGGGAAAAAGTTAAAATGAAGGGAAGGGATATTTCTACAAAGGAAAATGAGTTTGGAAGGAAGTTAGTAATATGAAATGAGCCAATTGATGCTCTCCATTCCTTATGAAAACTACTACTGCCTACTGTTGGCTTAAGGGGGCCTGACCCAAGTTCAATGTTAGTTAGCCAAAAAAATCCCTACACTACTGACCCATTCTACATCAGCCCACAGAGCACAGACTGAAGTCTCACCCGAAGCAGTATGCGGGGATGCTAGAACCAATTTTCTGCACCCTTGAGATGGTTGTGATGTCAGTTTATACCAACTATACCTGTCTTCATGCAGGTTGCTTCGTGGTCTGTTCCACCCTTCAGTACCTTCGAGATCTATTACAATCAGCTTTCACGCAGCCCTAACCAGAGGCTGAAGTCCTTTCGCGCTGCTAGGGCAGCAAACTGCGATATCTCCCGAACTAGGCTAAGTATCTTACTTATCTTATTAACAGATCTTAGTTAGCTTTGCGTAAACAAATGTTCTTACTTGCATTTACTTAACCAATATATTTATACACATTCCTGCATCATATAAGCATTAGAAGTGAAATTCACACCCAATATAATAGATGCATAATTAGGAAATAAATATGCAAAATGATAGAAAACTTCTTCTTTATTAAAACTTCCAGATGATTACAAACTCGACTCACTCAGTTATGGACTACTAGGCATTTTTGCACTCAGCTGTAGAGCCTCTACCTGCACTACGACCTAAAACATAGACTTACACTTCAAAGCTATCTCACATACATCTTCATTGCTTTCATGATTCCATGTCTGTAACTACTTAGAGCATCACTCTATTTATACAATCCCATGCTCTGCGGACCATGGGTAGATCTTCTACAGACGACATTACATTATCAAAATAAGGGCAGAAAACCCTATGACTCTTTAATAACTATGTGCTCCATGCCCACAAAATGCAGAGTCTTTACATTGGAATTACAAAAAATGACCAAAATCTGGGCTCTAAGCCCCAAAACTGCCCTTGGGGGATCCCATGCCGAATAGGCCCCCAACAAAAACATCGTGACTCACCCTTGAGTCACTCTACAGGTGTAGATATCTTAGCGCGAAGACCTCTTGACTCTATTTAGATCGCTGCAACTTTCACAGCGCACTAAGCGGCTGCCTGCTGGACTTCCTCCACATGTTGTTCAGTGACCGCTGTTGTTGAACTACTACCCTAAATCCTCTCCTGAGTTTCTTATAGTTGCGTGAGCTTTGCCTCAAGGGAGGCTATAATTGTATAAGCCTCGTCGATCCATGGCAGTAGGCGTGCTTTCAAGACCACTTCTTTGTGCCAAGTGGTATTCACCTATTCCCTGAGCACCTTTCACTACTGCATTCGTGCAAGCCTTTGTGTAAGGGAAACTGTCTGCACGGTCCCCTTTACCTCATTATATTTTTTTTGCAACTCATGCACCTCTGTCTCTAGGTTCTCCATGTTCAGGTCCTCCTGCAGGGTGGTTAGGACCTCGAATGACTGCAAGAATAGCCTCATGCAGTCTGTCATTGCACTATCAACTACCGCCATTGTTGTTGTGACCATGGTGGTACATTGTTCTCTAATCTCTGGTGAAGTTGAAGGCTTAGCCTTCAACTGTAGTTCTATGATCTGTAGGTTCAACTCTAGCTGAACCCTGGCCATCTTTTCTTTTGCATTGCGTACCCCTGTGTTTATCTTACAGATGCGCGCCTCCACTGGTTCCTCTGCTTGAATGGCCAACTTCAAGACTACCTAGAAGGCTTCCTCCACAACCTGCATTATCTGCCTGTTCTACTCCACTGCCTTGTTGTGCTGTAGGCTCAACTGCTTAGTGTTGATTCACTACTTGCTCATTACTTGTATAGCACGACTCTCCTTGGTCTGCAGTTCCGCAATGACTCCATCCTACAAGAGATAGAGCATCTCCTGAGGGAGCGCATCCATATTTAATCTGACCCCTTTCAAACTGTTGACCATGGCCCTGTCGGCCTCTATTTCTGTAGTGAGTGCTCCATCTAATAGCACTATCATGTTTGTCACCCTTGTGCACAACATTTCTTCGACAGCTGAAGCGCTGACTACGACGCTGGTGGACACTACACTAGCCTATGGAGCATGAACCTACAACTCCTGTATTTCTATCTGGAGAGCCCTCGATACCAACTATTGTTGTTCCTCGAACTACTGGAGGGCCTCCACAGTGACATCCCTCACCATTTCGTCGATATCATGTAAATCCCCCTCAGTGAGGGTGATTGGGTCGAAATATGTCTTTGATGCCTTTGTCTTCTTTCATGGTAATGTCTTCTCTCGTGTTCATGGAACTTCCCTTGGGGGATCTCGCACCCAACACCTACCCATCATTTAACCAAACATTTTTTATCCGTTTACAGGGTGCATTTGAGCTTGCTAACCATTTATTTTTCTTTGATAAGAAAAATATCTAATTCTAATATTATAACTTCCAATGGCTCAAATTTAACTAATGAGCTCATTATTATTCTCTACCTAACTATTGATCTGCCAAGATTAAATTATTTGGCTAGATCTTTATTCTCTATCTATCATCATGAAATTTAAAGCATGGATGAATCAAGATTAAACTGTTTGATTATCATGGATTGTGGCATTTTGACAAGCTGCACACAATCTTATTTGCAAAAATTTAACTAAGAGTAGTGGCATTTGAAAGTGCACAATTTCATGATCTATTTTTATCTCTTTTTGTTGTGGTTCATATTTTATCTTTTTTTTTTTTATCCTTTTCTTTTAGTCCTTTGATTTTTCTTTTAGGATTTACCCTCTTTACAATTTTCAATATGGGAAAACATTTTGCATAAAGAAAATGTATGTACAATATTACAATACTTTACACAGTCAATTCAAAATTATGAAGCATATTATTATAGGAACCTAACAGTGGCTCCACATGCAGATGGCATCTTCATGTGAGATGTCAAGAACTTTTTGATCAGTGGCCTTGGAATTTTGACTGTGCTTTACTCGAAACTGCTTTTTGTGATCTCCTTTATTCAAACATATGATGTTATACCTTTTACCATTTCCTTTTCAGGCATCAACTTTAGAAGATAATCATCCACTCCAATCTAAACTTTTCTATGGTATTTACAGTGAATAGAGCTACTGAACTACTGATTACTTTGGTGGAAACTAGTGCTTCAGAATTTGACCATTGAATGGTCCGCCTTGTAAGTTTGTGCCATCTAATTCTTTCAAGAAAAATGCATTATTTCCTCTATAACCATAAATAGCATATGGGCCTTTCTAGAGAAAGTCAAATTTCCCATGTTTCCCTTTGTCCTCCCTTCATAATCCAATTTTAGTACTTGATCACCTATTTAGAAATCCTCTGCTTTAGTTTTCTTATCAAATATCTTCTTGATTTTTTCTTGAATTACTTGGGATTTGATATAAACTTCTTCCCTAGTTTGCTACAAGTGAATTGTTTGGTTTATCCTCCTTTGGATGTCATTTGGTTCTACTTGCAGCTCTTGAATCATTTTCATCACTCGTACTCCTAATGAGGATGGAAAAACAACATCCATCCCATATACTAATTGATAAGGAGATGTACTAATACATTTCTTAGTATTAAGCATGGCTGCCCATAGGGCATTCACCAACTTTTTGTTCCAAGTTTTCTTGTTATCTTCTAACAGCTTCTTGATGATGTTAACTAGGCTTTTGTTTGAAGATTCTACTATTCCATTACCTTGAGGGTAATAGGCAGTGGAATGGCCAAGGGTGATGTGGTATTTGTTATAAAATTCAACCATTTTATCGGATTTGAAAGCAGCTGCATTATCAGTAATGAACTTTTGTGGGCATCCAAATCTTGAAAGGATATTATTTTCAAGGAATGAGATGATGACAAAGTCAGTGGCTTGTCTAGAAGGGATGGCTTCTATCCACTTGGTAAAATAATTAGTGGCTGTCAGGATCCATTCATGTTGGGCTCAGGAGGGTGGGTGAATTTCCCCAATGAAGTCTAAGCCCCATTGTTGAAAAGGTATTTATGTTGAGATAGTTTTTAGGGGTAATGGTAAGAGTTTCTTCTTTCCTTCACATATTTGGCATTTGTGACATGAGATCACATATTTTCTGACATCTACAAAAAGGTTGGCCCAGTAAATACTCACCCTTAAAATCTTATCAGCAGTTGTTTTCTAGTATAGGTGTCCCCCACAATCCCTTGAATGAAATTCCTGCATGACTTTGTCAGCTTCATCTTTTAATAAACAATTTAACAAAATGCCACCATTATCGTTCCAAAATAAAATTTTGTCTAAGATACAATATTTCATTTCTTTCATTTTTAGGAATCTACATTTAGTTCTAGATAAACCAGGAGGAGCTTGTAGGTTGAGTAAAATGAAAATACTGTTTGCATACCAAGGTGAATCTATGAAAGCTTCACTAATTTGTGGAGTCACCATCTCTTCCTGATCATCTATGGCAGCAATGAAATTTATGTCTAAGGCTCGATAGTTCGAGTCAGCCATGAGTTGGGCTCAGCCTTGGCCTTTAATCAATTTTCTAGGCTTAATTTCAATTTCATAATCTAGTATGGTGGAAATCCATTTGTCTCTTTTTCCATCAGGCCCATCCTGAGTTAGAATGTCCTTTACAACTGAGTTTGGAACTAAAGCAAGGGCTTGTTTTTCCATTATATTGTACTTTAGTGTAGCATCTCTCAAAGCTTTACTAAAGAAAGCGATGGGTTTTTCATAAGCCTCATAATTCTTTTACAACAAGGCTATTGCAATGGTTTGCTCTGAAGCAAATGAAAAAATTGTGAAATCTTTATTAAAATTAGGACTTATGAGGACATGTGTTTTAGTAAGGGCTTCTTTGATTGCTTCAAAAGATTGCTTCGCCTCCACTGTCCATTTATGTGTTGAATTCTCTTTTAACATGTTATTAAAGTATCTAATTAGTTCTGCTAAGTTAGAAATGAATCTTCTAAGAAACTTTATTTAACTCAAAATGATTTCAATTCTTTAATGTTCCTATGATGACTGATGTTTAGGATTGCTTCTATTTTAGTTGGATCAATTCTAATGCCCTCGTTCGAAATTATGTGTCCTAAGAGTTTCCCTTCCTCTAACCCAAAAAGTGATTTTTTAGGATTTAAGGATGTGCCAAACTTTCTGCATTTTATGAATACCTTTCTTAGATGTTCATTATTTGAGTTGGAAAACAATGTGATATCATCTAGGTAAATGACCAAAAACTCATGGATTTTTTTTGCAAAGGCTATGTCCATTACCCTTTGGAATGTTTCCCCAGCATTCATCAATCCAATGGGCATTTTCAAGTACATGAAAGTTCCCCAAGGAGTGGTGAATGTAGTATTTTCTTGATCTTTGGGCTGGACTAGGATTTGATTATAACCAGAGAATCCATCAAGTAATGAAATTTTGGATGACCCTACCACACTCTGGAGAATGTGGTCCATTTTAGGGAGGGGATAGTTATCCTTCAGTGATACTTTTTTCAAGTTTTTGAAATCAACACAGAGTCTGATTTCTCTTGTTTTCTTTTTAGTGGGGAATAAATTAGAGACCCAATTAGAATATCTGATGGGTTCTATGATATGAGCATCGTCCATCCTCCTAACTTCCTTTTCTATTAATGGCATACGAAGAGGGTTAATTCTCAGTTTTTGTTTAAAGGGCTTCTGATTTTCTTTAATTGGTATCTTATGCTAGATGATGCTGGTATCATAAGACTTGAGCTCTTCGTAACTCCAGGCAAATATGTCTTGGAACTCTTTAAAAAAGCTAATGTATTTCAACTTTCCATCTTGGGGGTAATGTCTTAGATATCTTGATGAGCTTAGGATTTTCCTTTGTCCCTATTTTGTATTCCTCTATATCTGACCTTAGAGGCTCCATTTTAGGTTTTATAGCTAGATCGTTGAAGTCAAATATGTCTTCTAGTGGGGCTAATCCCTTAGGCAAAAAGTTCTCTTTGAGGTTTAAAACTTCTGATTCATCATTGATTAATTCCTCAATTTGTACAGTTTCTAATTGATCTATCTCTAATTTAGTGAATTTAGTTGGTTCTAACTAATTTACATAATTTACATCTATTTCATTATTTATGGTATAATCTAATGTACACTCAGTGTCTATATTACCATTTCGAAATTCTCCTTTAGAAATCATAAAATCATGAATTTGATTATCATGTGAGAAAAATTGCCAGTAATTTAAATTATTAGGTATGGTTGGCCTATGTCTTATCTCAGTTGTTTACTGATGATTTGGTTGGAAGGGCAACCTGCATGTGCTGGAAAAAGTGGCTAAGCTACGAGCTTGCATATTTTTCTTTCTTGGAATAACAGAAAAGTCAGTCTCAAGGAAACAATTTATCATGTCTAGGATGGTTTCCCTGTAGCAGCTAAGTCTAGGGTTATTGGTAATGTACTCTCCCTTGAACTATTTTATAATGAGTTATGAGTCTCCCATGATGGAAACTCTTTTAGCTCCATGTTTTCTAACAATTTGAAGGCCTAGCACTAATGCTTCATATTCTGCGATGTTATTAGTGCATTTGAAATTTAATCTAAAAGCATGCCCTTCTAAATGATCATTCTATAAATTGTAGATCCATACACTAGCTCCTGCTCCTAATCAATTTACAGAGCCATCAAAATCTAAATTCCATAGAGACTCATGTGTTATATTTTTTCTATCAAGTTCTTTGTGTTTTTCTTCTAAAGTTGTGATTTCATTTTGCCATTTTCTGAATTATATATGATAAATGAGTCCAGATCAGAATGCATGGAATAAATAGGGTAATTCTATTGTCTTTTTGAACTATTTACCATGTATTTCATTAGGGTCTCCCTGTAAAGTTTTCTTTGTTGGCCAAATACATAAATGGTAGCATATGACATGTCTAATTTCAATGACCCCTGTAAATTTGCTCCCCATGAGCGAGATAACAACATACCATACTTGGGTGGGATATCAGCAACTACTATATCCATAACAATACTCTTTGCTGGGCACTGGACTAGAGTTACACATAGATCTTTTATCAGGCCAAGACATTTGACTTGACTAGAATCAAAGGAAAACATGTCCTTGTAGGGTCTAGTGATGTCTAAGTTTAATCTTCCCATGACTGCTTTAGGCGTTAGGTTATGAGATGCTCCTGAATCTAACATAACATTGTGTATGATTTTATCATGAACATTTAAGCTAATATAAAATGGAGGGATACGCCCTTGTTGATTTTTTCCATTTACTTTTGGACCAAATAACAACTTAGGTTGATCATCATTAAGGTTTACAGCATCTTTGCATTCACATATGTTTAGTGTTTCAGTTATTTGTGCTTTGTATGATTCATTTTTTACCAGCTCTGTTAAGGGAACTGGTACTTTTAATTTGGTTAACTCAATTTTGATATTAAATGGTATTTGAGGTTTGCCTAATTGAAATATTTTCTTTTCAGCAATTGTAGTCTGAGTGTTTTTATCTTCTTTACCAGCACTTGGTAATTTAGTTTGTGTGCCAATTTTTTTTTTTCAATTTTATTGTTTGGAACAATTTGAGTTGCATTTGAAGATTTAGGTGTAGTTGAAGTTTGAGTTGCAGTTGATGTTATGTCCATAATCTTTGGGCTGGAGGCCTCCTGAGGTCCTCTAGGTAGAATTTGTAGGATCTTGGTCACAGGAGCTTCTACTATTTTCTTAGTTTGGGTTTGGGCTGATTTCTTAGGAGGAACTTCTGTGTTATTTTTTCTTTTAAGGCTATATTGTTTATGAACTTCATAGATAGCAGATTTGTAGCCTTGTTTGTAATCAAAGGACTCTCCAGACTCTAATTGTAATTGTTGTAACATGTACAATTCTTGTTCTTCCCGAGTAAGAAAAATGGAATCCTCCTTGTTTAATCCCATCAAGTTTATCTGGGTGTCTTGGTCTTCTTCATGTTGTTGTGAAATTTCAACATAATTTTCCTAGAAAGGTGATCTAACCTGCTGATCAGATACAACATCTCTTGATTTTCTAGTATTAGGATTTTTTCGAAAGTTGGGATTCCTAATTTGGTGTCCTTGTTGATTTTCCCACATAGGCTTTCTTTCCATATTCTCTAACCTATCCATCAGCCTTTCTACACTTCTAGCTAAACTGTCTATCTTCTTTAATGGTAACCCTCCTCTCATTCCTCATCCTAGCTCTTTTAGCCAATAAGTTATCTTCTACACTAATTGCATCACTCTACATCTATTCTAAAGTTGGAGGATTTCTTTCTCTTAATTGACAGGACATGTCAGCATCAAAACCATCTGGAAATTTAATCAGGGCAAGGTCTGGTGGGGGTATGATATCCATTGGAATTGCATTGTAAATGTTGTTAAACCTAGTACATTAATCTTGGACAAATTCACTAGGATATTTCCTTATGTTCTCATATTCAGATAATATCTGGAGAGGGTTTTTCATTCTTTCCCACCTATTTATGAACAATTGGTGGAAAGCAGCTAGATCAGCAATATGATTAGGAGGTAAAGATTTAGACCACCTTTTAACATCTCCTGGTAGTGTTTTTGCAAGTAATCTCATTTGTTCATCACCCTCATCAACTTCATGTAACTCAAAATAATCTGTCATTTTATTTACATGTTGTTGAGAAGTATACTCACTAGTACCATCAAACTGCAAAATTTTACTTTGGTAATCCTATGGCATAACATGTAAAGGAGCTTGTAAGGCCAAAGGTGCATATCTGTCTTCCATGGCTATAATTTTAGCTTCACTAGGAGGTGAAGTAGTGTTTCTTGAATATGAACTTGAGAAATTAGGTTGGAGAGGAAGTTTAAGTATGAATGGCTTTGTCGAATGAACTGTGGTGGATATTATAGGTGAGGTGGTACTGAATGAGGTTGTATTTACAATTTTTGAAAATATTGTAGATTGTTCAAGGGTTGTAGCAGTTAGGATAGCTAATTCAACTAACAGTTGAAAACAGGCTTCGTCTATATGCCTTATCAAAGTGGAGGTTAACTCATCAAGTTTGTCAAAAGTATCCAGAACATGTTGATGTAAATCAAGATGTATAGTATCCTTCTTTGATTCAATAAATTGAATAAAATTGGGATCTATTACAGTATCATAGACTGAATTCTTAGATTTGGTACGAAACAAAGAATGCTCAAATGATAAGTCAAATTTAATGTCCTCTAAGCTCAATAACTCTTTAGGAAGTAAATTTGATTTGTTTAACTGATTAACCCTTCCTTGACTCCCTAGCTTTTTAGGTTTTCTTAAAATTCTGTCAAGATCATTAACAATTGTAGCAAGTCGAGGATCAGGATGCCAGGTATAATATGTTCTTTTAGAAGCCAGAGTTTTGACTTATAATGTTGATCTCAAACAAACCTTTTAAAAACTTAATGTCAAAAATGAGGAAAATTGTTTCCCTCTAAGATTGATTTTAATTAGGGACTGAGTTTCCCAGTATGGTCAACACTATGTTATCACTCCGAAATTTCCAAGGGTTGTTCAATGTGTTAAGAAGAAATATTAGAGGTAACTACAAACCTACTTTGGACCTTAGGATCTAGCCTTCTTAAACTCAGAAAGGGCTCTCTCTATATGATTTAACTTTGTTCGTTTTAATGGATTTTAGGCTAGTTATGTTTGCTTGATTTGGTTTGATTTTGATTTGTTGATGGAATTACTAATTTAGATGGATAGGTGCCTGTCTATTTTCCATTGGACTATGGAGTGCAATTTATCAAGAAAACAGAACAGAAACCAATTATAAATGTAGTATTACAGGGCAAGGTAATTGAGCAACAATAGATCTTTAGGGTTGAAATGGTGAAATGATTTTCAATTAGGATCAAGGAGCAGTTAAGGATTCCTTAAACCAGATAATGAAGGAAGATGAAAGAGTTCAATTAGGATTAGAGGGAAATTAAGGATCCTTTAAACCATATATTAGAAGAAAACATAGACACGAATAACAGTTCAAAACAACGTGTACTTAAACATATTATGCAATAACATTCCTATTATACCATTCAAATTTAGAAGAGAAACATTCAAGTTTATGGAATACTTTAGAAAAGAACATGAACAATTGAAATATACTTCACTGAAGTGGAAAAACGCATGAATCCTGTAAAGAAATGCTTCTATTATTTTTCCTATTTGTCAACTGGAAAAGTAGAGTAAACCCTCAGATTGTAGATGAGTTCAACTATAGAAATATTTAGAAATCCACCACTCAATATGTCGAATTTTAAAGTATTTATATAAAAACTACTACAAAATATCCTAAAATTGATTTAGGAATTATTCAAGGAAAATGAAATATCTTCATGCAAGAAGATAGAGACAACTATCTAACTAATGCAAGTTGTCCTTGCTTATTTGGCTTTGTTGTTTGCTTTCACTGATATTTTGCTACTTTATTTCTTTTGTTGTTTGCTTACACTGGCTGTCTCTTTTTCTGTTTAGTGTCTCTCAAGCTGGCCACATATTTACTCTACCTTGTCATATGATACTCTTTAAACTCTGTTACTGCTTTACTTTTAATCTTTGACTACTCTGTTTCTATTTTAACTTGGACTGCTCTTTTACCTGTTTTACTTTTACCTTTCAAAGTAAATCATTCAATTTCTCCCAAGCCTCTTCATCTGGTAATTTGCTTTTTACCATTCTTTTGTAGTTTTCATCAGCTTTTGTGTACTTTGCAAAAGTAGGCTTGTTTATAAAGAGATGTTTTACCTCATGCTAGAGGTAAAAGAGATTCTCAAAAGTTTGATAGAGAACTTTCCCTATGGGCACACCTTTCATTGTTGAACTATTGGAAGTTTCTATGGCTACTTCTCTCATATTCTTATCATAATATTGATGTTTCATTAGTTTATCATTGATTATCGAAAGATTAGGAAAACCCTTCTGTCTCAATACTTCAAATTTGTCAAAAAAATTGTTCACTACAACTTTCATGTTTTGACATTTCTCCTCAAGCTGTATCATTAGATTTCTCTTGGAAATAAATTTATTCACTTCTAGAGTGGTCTCTGTTCTATCAACTATCCCAAGCTCCTCTAATTCATACTTGTTTTTAGAATTTAGAAATTTGATTATTTTAGAGGCTTCTTCTGGTTTCTCCCCAAGATCTACGTTTACCTTATGAATTTCCTCACTTGCTTCCTTCACTAAATCATTTTGTTCAAATATTACCTGTATAGATGGCCAAATATCATTGACTAAGTCAATGATATTGGCCCATAAATGTTGCTTTGCTTTAGCCAAAGGTTCCTTTAATCACAATTCCTTTTTTAGCTGGTGGATCTTATCATTCAATCTATTAGCTTCTTGTTTGTTAGCTAGATGCATTACTTCCACTAATTTATTTTCATATTCCAAGCTCTTCACTTGCTCCTTAAGCTTCTTAATATGTGTTGTTTGAATGGACATATCTTTCATGGCTTTGATCATTTTAGCTACTTCATCACTGGAATGATTTGTTGTTGTTGTTGAATCTATTGCTCATGTAGTGGCTGATGTAGATGGAACTGTTGCAGTAACTGTAGGTGTTGTTGGTAATGCAGCTGATGAAGTAGATGGAACTACTATAGTAACGGTAGGAATGGCAGTGACAGTAACTTCTTCCATGCTGACCTTCTTTTCCTGAACCAGTTTGTCCATCTCTGTCTCCATTTCTCTTAGTTGAGTTGTCAACCGGATGATTAAGTGCATCATCTCATCTTTTTGATTAAGTGTCTCCAACACCTCCTTGGTTTGTGGATGTTTAGCAGTTGGTAGCTTTAGCTGTTTCTTGAGTGCATCTATGTTTGCATTTTTCTTTTTATGAGTTATTCTGTTGCCTTGATATCAATTGGATTATAGCCAATTTCGATCACCAACTCCTCTAGTGACTTGATCCTATTGTCCTTTTCTTGTGATGAGGCCCTTTCCAGCTTTAACTGTGACTATATATTTTCCAGAGAATTATTCAATTTCTGGACACTTAGAGCTTTTTGTTTCATGGCTGAATATATCATTTCTCCTGCCTATTTATGAAATTCAATCTAGTCAATTGGGTGCACATCCTGAGCATGAATTTCAAAGGATGTTTTCTTGTAATCTTCTGAAGTTTTTGGGGCCTTTACCTTTGGCTGTAAGAAAGCCATCCACATCTTCCTAGTTTTTAGATCAAAGGCTAAAAGTAACCTGCTCTGATGATTGGGAGTTTGCTTCCAGTATTGTGTACATATTGTAGCTTTTAATGCCTCATTTTTTATTTTAATTTCTTTGTATTTCTCCATGATATCTTTCTATTTGTCCACTGGTTTGCTTGATAAGATACGTCAACACTATTCTACTTCTGAATGAGTATTAGAGGTTGAAGGCTGATGAGTTTCCTCTGAAACTTTTGGAGGTGCATTTTCTTTAACCACTATGTTTGTATTAATGATTTCAATTGTCTCAACTATGTTTTCTTTCTCATTTATAAGATTTAGCTTGGGTTTCTTTTTGTACATTAGTTTGAATTTAGTATCAGAGGTGGTTTCAACTGAGTAGGATCCTTATTCTCTACCCCTTTTTGAATTTCTATCATGTGGGTCTGGAGTATCTAAGATGGAACTAGTATCAACTTGCTTATCCATCTCTTGGAGAGTTTTTTTCAACCACTCTGATTGGTTGGAATACTTTTCAATTTCTGGTTTTGACTCATGGGTGAAGGGGGTCAATTTGAGTTTCTTTTAATTTACTTATGACACCTAGGATCATAATTCCATTTGAAACTACTGTTGAACTTGAACTCTTGCAAACACTTATCTACTTGTTGACCAGCATTTTTATTGTTGATAATCAAAGGACCAATCTAGTTCTTGATTGTAAACTGTGTTTTCTTATTGGTTGATAGAAAATTAACCTCATCTGAATTTAGGATCCGCCTGATATATTCTAGTGAAAACAATCTCATGGGAAGGTATTTGGGCAACTTGTAAGGAGCGAGTTGACATCATACACCATAAGTTCAGTGTGGTTCTAGTACAAATACTAGTCTCCTGTTCTACTGTGCTCTAACAACTGCAATACTTTCTTCATTTCTTCATTGATCCTAGGTTGACTGCTAATGCTTAGCATGTTGGAAACTAGATGAATAAAGGAGTCAATCAAGTCTTTGTAGGTGAACTTTGTGAACCTTTTCTGATTAGGGAAGTCCATAAGACAACTAATTGTGCGTTACCCTCAGTGTCTAGTTTTTGGAGGCTTATTGCAAACCTTTCATAATGGAAATACAAAAACATATGGAACAAAACTGAGGAGTATTTGAAAGATCCTTCTTCTAGCAGCTTAACTAGCTAATCATGCATGGTGTCTGCTAGGAATTGGGCAAAGTTAAAGGTTATAGATGGAGGCTAGTCTAGACTAAATATAGAGAGGAAACCCAGGATGGATTCATCTACATGTTCATCAATAAAATATCTTAATAAACAAGATAACATGGTCACAATTTGCTTGGTTTGTTCTTGGAACATGGCAATAGAGTAGGGTGGGTGTATTTTAGGAATTTGTGTTGTTTCAGGGAGGAAGGTTTGGAAGATTTGAGACCTCTTAGGAAATTCTAGCTTAGGTAAAGCTTAGTAAGGGTTTCAACGGAGAAGGGCACTCCCTCTAGTTGTGGTTGAATTTGCAACATTTGATTGATGGATTTAGAAGTGACAGTAAATAGGATTTCTTGGGTTGGGATGACTATGGCTCTTTCATTTGGTAAATAATTGATTTGGCACAGTCTGATGAGTTCATGGCATTGGTAGGTCTGTGGAAAGCCATACTTGGCCAGGTTAGACTCCCAGAGATGAATATCATCTGTCTGGTCAATAAATTTGTCATGGCATAACCAGTGGAGCTCCAAAAGGTTGGAATTTGTAACAGTGTCAACAATTTTGAATTCTTTATCGGCCAAGGGTAGGTGTTCAACATCTGCTACTGGGGGTTGAAGAGGGCTTTCCCTTAGAACGCTCTGAGAAACCATTAATTTGGTTCAATTTATGAATTCCTGATTTCAATTGATGGAGCAGAGTACTAGAATTACCTAGAAAACAACGAATTTTGGTTGTAGGGGGGTCCGGATGGCAGCAAGGGCTCTGTTTTGGGTTGGTGATAGATTTTGGTCTTTTCTGGAAAGTTCAACAATAATAGTGAAAAGACAAATTCTTGGGATTTTTTTATTTCACCTTATTTGGGAATTGGCAGGTTTTTTTCATGGCGCGGTGTTTAATTACACAGTACGGTGGTTTATCGCATTGGTGGTTTTACCACATAGTGTAAGGGCAGAGATATGTTATCACACTAAAAAAAATGGTTTGGTGGTTTTGGAGGATCGGATGCAATGAAACATAGGTGTGACATGTAGCGAAAAGGCAGAGTTACGAAACCACCCATTTCACAACCTTTTGAAAGCTTTAATTGTCGAGCATCGAGGGTGCGAAATGGATTGGGGACCCTTGGATATGATCTAAGGAGATCACACGGTAGATGGATGTGTGGGTATTGTGGGTTTTCATAGAGGTGGGACCGGGAGTTAATTTGCGGAGGGTTATATTTAAATGGGGTCGGGATATTCATAACGGGGAATTAATATAATAATGCGGGTTAATATGGGGGATCATATATGAATTATATATGGATTTTTTGTATGTTTTTGAATAAAAAATGGAATTAGTAAAGGGGAAATCAATTTTCAAAGGAAAATATGCTATTTTAACTAGGGAAAAGGGTTTTAGTAAGGGAGAATAAGTGAAATAAGGGGAAAAAGTTAAAATGAAGGGAAGGGATATTTCTACAAAGGAAAATGAGTTTGGAAGGAATTTAGTAATATGAAATGAGCCAATTGATGCTCTCCATGCCTTATGAAAACTGCTTTTGCCTACTATTGGCTTGAGGGGGCCTGACCCAGATTTAGTGTTAGCTAGCCAAACAAATCCCTACACTACTGGCCCTTTCTGCATCAACCCGTGAAGCGCAGATTGAAGTCTCACCTGAAGTAGTATGGGGGGATCCTGGTACCAATTTTCCACACCCTTGAGATGGTTGTGATGTTGGTTTATTCCAACTATACCTGTCTTTGCGCAGGTTTCTTTGCGCTCTATTCCACCCTTCAGTACCTATTAATCTAAATGCAAACTTATTCTTTAATGCAAGAAAAAGAAACTAATCTTAATTCTATCTTAATTAGACAGGTATAGATCTAACCCGACTAAGAACAAGATAATTAAATGACAAATATTCAAATATGTCTGGCTTTTAGATAATATCAAGCTAACGAAGCAGTTCAATTAACTAACATTTGTGAATACTGAAACACATCTTATTGAGACCTCTTAACTGAAATAATAAACCAACAACGTTCCAGGAAGTAATTCACAAAAATGATATTGATTATCAAATCAGTGAATCCAATAATTAAATAATAATATGCAAAAATAGTTCACAACACATCACTATTTAATAAATCAGTTTTATGAGATAGACTTTTGAGTAAATAGTTACTCAGAAATCAGAATTTAATCCATAAGAATAGAGATACATAATAACAATATTGAGACAAATTACCCATATCAACTCAAGTGCACAAACATGAATAAAATGACATATTCTTGTCATCATAAAAATGAAACTAGTATTTGAAATAATAGTATTAGAAATACCAATTTATTGAATCCATTTCTCTGACCCTGGTCTCCAACAGTCCTTTACATTGCTTGAACTTCTCCTTTCAAAACTAGAGCTTAAATAATGAAAACTTTTCCCATCATACATAATTCAAGATACAAAGGAAAAATCCTCAATAATCCTCAGATCAGAGATTTTCTCTCCTTCCTCCTAAAACTCTAGATTCCTATTGCATATGTGTTTTTAGAAGTCCAAAATTACAGAGGAGAGCAACCCCTCATTACATTTTGCGATCTGCCATTTATAATATTTCCAAAGGTATTTTTGAGAGGAAAGTTTGTTGAAGAAAAATGTGCCCAATCCAATTTTATTTGCTCAAAATTTCAATATTTAATTGTTGGAGAATTCTCATTGATTGAGATATTTTTCTCCATATCTCTTCTAATGTTTTCCTGCAAAAAGAAATCAAAATAAATTAAGATACAACAATAAAATCAAACTGCCATTTCTGGCATTAAAACAAATCCAATCAAATGCAATTAATTAAATAATTGAAAATAAAATATAAGCTTTCTATTGATGCCTGGAATGGTTTAATTGGCCAAAGATATCATTGACGAGTTGATCTACATTCAGAAGAGGCTTGGGCAAATGAAAATGAAGAAAATAAAACTCAGAAAATTGATTTTATTTAAAAATTCAGAGCTTGATCTTCTGTCTATTTTTAGACCCAATAAATGACCAAATTTTTTTGTGAAACCTCCTCACAAATGTTTTCTTGATTTTATCTTTCCAATGAGCTGTCATGGGCCTCATTTGGCCAAGTATAACTCAATCTATGAGCTTCCAAAGTTGATGGGTCAAACTAGCATAATTCTGGAAATTCTATTGTTGGACTAAAAAAAATCAGAATTTTTAATTAAATTCTAATCCTAAATTATCTAACAATTAATTTTAATCTATCTATAAAATAAAATAACTAATTATAAACTAACATAAAATAATTAATATTAATCGAATTATTAATTAAATTTAATTTATATATTAATTAATTTAATTAATTAAAATTAATTCATTTTAAATATTAATATTTAATCTAATATTAAATTATAACTACTCCACACTTTACTCATTCGTATTGAATGATTTTGAAACTAATAACAAGCTTACATGAGACTTAGCTTAATTCCCTTTGACTTTTAATGATCGGAAGATCGACAATCGGGAAATGGAGTTGTCAAGGTATCTTAGGAATGTTGCAATTAAAAAATTCTGATGCAATCCTCCGATCGCGTAATATTAAAGTTTTATTTTTATATATATTTTTATATATTATTTTTGTTTTTATTTTTTTTTTATTTTAATGAGGTTAGTTATGAAATTATCTAAAACATAATTTGTCTATCTAAACTACAACCACTTTGATATTGATAAAAAATAAACTACAGCCACTTAGACATTCTGAGTTTTCGAGATTAGTATTCTATTTGAAAATTGGAGTAAATTACTAAAATCCCGATGCTTCATGATTCAGCTATATAAGCTGTTAGTGTCGGTATCTTCATCCCTCCGTCAGAGATCAAATCTTCTTGTTACATTTCATATTAGGTGTCCCGCCCAGTTATTTGCATTCCATTAGGCACATGGATCATCTGACAGTAGTGGCTTCCCAACAACTTTCCTCATGTCCCTCATGTCATTCACCTGCTGGTTCATGTCTGTTCATTAAAAAGGCATATACAGTCTTCTTTTCATTAATTGCAAAAGGTTGTCTTTAGGGTTTCAGTGTCAAGTAGGTCTAGGGTTTCATTAGGGTTTTGTCAATAAATGCTTCAAAGTGTCCAATAATTATCAGTAGGCCATGAGGAGGTTTCATCATCAATAAATTTCATCAACAAGTGTTCGAAAATGTGTTTTTCCTCAAAACTCTATTTTGAGGAAAAAACAGAGTATTTAGCCCTTATTGTACTAAAATCATGTAAATTTTGTTTTCTTCATTGCAAATTCCTTCATCTGCACCCTGGTTTCTTTCCTTAGCCTAAGAAGCTCCAACACCTGGAAAAACAAGCAAAGTTCAGCTCATTTAGTTCATCACAAAGCCAAAAAGTTGAAAAAGTCCAAAAAACAGAGTTTGAAATCAAGTCATTTTGAAAACATTATAAAAGTGGGTTTCATGAGCTAAAATCTTAAAAGCTCTTTGTTTATAAGCAATGCCTTCATTTGAAAGTTCATCTGTAAAAGACTAGCAATGCAAAGTGATTTTGTTAAGTAAGAGGAGAAACTTGGGTGAAAGTCACTCCTAGTGACTAGCGAGGTGCATTGGGCAGGAGGCGCGACGCACTGGTGAGGCGCAGTGCACTGGGCCTCAGAAATTAGTGTATTTTTGCACGAGCGCAGTGCACTGGTGACGCGCGGCGCATTGGGTATGCTGCGCAGTGCATATAGCTAAAGGGCCCGAAAAGTTCCATAACAACCTCCAATAGCCAAAAAGGCACAAATTCACTTTGTTCCAAGTAGGTTGAGCTCCACTTTTGCTATTCATCCAAGTTTGGTGTTTATGTTATGATGGTTGATGTGGTGAGTGTTTAAACAAATAATAAAACACTACCATTTCAAATTCCTCAAACAAAGATTGCTGCCTAGGGTTTGACAACTATTTGCTACCAAGTCTATCCTCTTTCCATCATTTCCTTATCCCATTTTTTCCCTGATTTCATTGTTCCCTAAGTTCCTCTACCCGCTAAATTCACTAATCCCCTATCCCAAGTTCCCTTTTCCAAATTTCCTATTGTAAAATTCCAAACCCTAAACCCCTAAACAAATCTATCCCAACAGTCCCTAATCCGCTGCTATTTTTCCCTCCCCTTATACTCCCTCATTTCACTGTTTTCCCTTGGTGGCAGAGATTGAACAATCATTAAAGGCAGTCCAACACAGTTTGACACATCAGCACCCATCCCTTCAAGACAATTTTTCTACCAGTAGTCATGGCATCTAATCCTTCATCTGATTATGAAGTGGAGACCCAAAGTGACTCACTTGCAGAAGGACATGCACCCAGGAGGCCTCATAGAGGGGGTAGACATATCAGAGAAGAACCAACCACTCTTGTTGAATTGCAGGCCTGTCCTCTTGCCATTTCTTGTTTCCGACATCAGTCATGTTATGAATTTTGCGAAAAGGTTGCTAGCATTCAGTTTCACCATGAGTTGGCTCGTTTGTTTGTATTGCATTTACATGGTGATCAAGTCACTCTAGCTGATGTCACCTTCAAACTTACACCAGAATCCACCAGAATCCATGTCAATAGCAACTGGCATACTTAACATTAGAGAGCCATGGAACAAGAGGCAAAAAATTGACCGGCAGCATTATGAACCATACATTAAGCCCGGTTTCTTGAGGCAACTCAAGAGAGTGTTTCCTTTCCAATACCTCAGAGATGAATATGCTCCACTAATGATATTGATCATGAAGTATTTCAGCTATGAGGGCCGGTTCTCCCGTTTGTATGCGTATCACATCAGGTTTCTCATGCATTTCACCCGAGTACGAATGATGAACATTCCTTATTTCATGTGCCGAAATATTGAAAGGATGACCACTCTAGTGCAGCACAAGACCCCTCAACAGCAGTTTAACAGTATTTATCATTTTGCTCTTATAAAAATTGTGGTTGTCCATCAGCTTGGCTTGCAGGGCATCACTTGGGATGATTTCATCTCTCGTGAGTTTTTCAGAGCTTCTCAGGCACCTTTAGAGACTTTGCACGAGACAGGTGGACCTTCTGATCAACATGAAGGTCATGATACACACACTGCTACTGTGCCGGTATTTATCACTTATCAAAAGGGCACTAGGCAATTGTTCGTGGAAGCAAAGCGAGTGTTATCTCCACCTGGGGTGGAAGGGGCCTCGCTTTCAACATCAACACCGCAAGTTCATGACAAGGCAAGAGACCAATGCAGGATGAGGGGCCTTCAGGTAAACAGGACTTTATCCTTATTCAAGATGGTGATACAGATATGGGCCCACGTGCAAATCTTAGAGAGATCATCCAGGAGCAGCAGACAGAGATCAAAGCCTTGTCCCTTAACTTGGAGAGGGCTAAGTGGATTATAAAATACTTGGAGCAAAGGAATAAGCAGCTTGAGGACCAACAGGTGATCATGGAGTTACAAAACATTAGTGAGAGCCACTAAGTTTCCCAAAGGAGGAGGGTGGAGTTCACTTCACTCGAACAGGAGATCAATGCCGACCGAGAGTCTTGGCTCGAGAGAGTCAACATCCACTTAGAGAAACTGTTGGACAAGGCTGATAGAGATAAAGCATTGTTGAGACACATGGATTTTCACTACATGGTGCGGAACAAGGTTTGCAAGGCACGGATAAGGAATTTAAAGGCAAAACTAAGGAAGGCATCAAAAAGGCAAAAGAGGCAAAAGGAGCATGATCAACTCCGAATATTGGCCGAGGCATCCTTGGCCCATCATATCTCTTGATAGAGAAGGTCCAACCCAAATTTCAAGAAATTTGGAGCAATTTTTGTATTTTGAAAATTTTTTGGCACAAAAACAGAGTTTTCCTCCCTATGCGTCGCGCCACGTGGCGCTCGCTTTTGCTAGAGGGCTCAAAATCACAAAAACTTTGAATTTCTAGATTTTTCATGAAAATTTATGCTTGCCTAGCTATGGCCAAGAAATTTGGGCAGGTTTTGAGCCCTCAAAGAGGTCAAAAACACTCAAAAAATGACCTCACTACCCATATTTTGACACATAGGAAGTAGTCGTGGGAGATTGGACTTTTGACAGGGACAATGAAGGCAAAATTGAACAATTCTACCTGGGTTGGAAAGTATATGGATAGACCTTCAAAACAAGCACACTTGGAGATGATTTGGACATCGGGAAGGCCTCCAAAAGTGGGTCCAAACAGGCGTGGCACATAGAAGAAAAATTGCTAGTTTGACCTAGTTTTGCTCTGTTTTTCGCCCCGTTTTGCCTAGTCTTACTTTCCTAATGGAAAATCTATGATGTAATTTGATAAACATTGATGGATAATGATGTAAATATGTTGGATTTTTACTTGTAGAGGTAGATTCATCAGTTTAGAGGTTGTTTCAAATTGAATGAATCAGTTTCCTTGTTTCTAGAGGCATGTTGTTATGTTGCATAGATTCCAGTTCTCAGTTTAGGATCAGTTGGATCAACTCCTAAACAGGTGAGCTCAACCCCTAGAGACAAGGAGGAGTTATTTTTTTCTATATTATTTTGTTTTTCAGTCATTAGCATGATTGGACTCTTGAGAAAAGACTTGAGCTTCATTGTACATTCACATCAGTATTTTGGCTAAGGAATTGAGACCATGATTTGCAGCATTCTTTGGGATCCCTGTGGCATTTGTGTTGGTACAGTGCTTTCTTATGTCTTTGTGAATTTATTCATGTGTTATATGTATCATTTCTCCTTATTTCCTCTCAGCTAAACAAACAAGAGTGTAAGTAGAATACATTGAGAATTCCAGTGCTCTACTTGAAGTTTGGTTTAGTCTTTAATGTTTTCCATTGTTTGGAGAGGATCCATGGCTTCACTTGCCCTCTTCAACTCCTCCTCAGTTTGATCCATCCACCTCACTTGATTTATAGTGCCAATTACAGTTTCCTACCTTGCCCCATCGAAATCCCTGCAAGACTGTGCTTCATTCCCTGCACCCAAAATCTGCCTTTCCCTTTGAGCCCACAAAAACACCATTTTATCAAACAAAAACTCCTTTACATCTATACCTAGCCTAAGAAACAGGAAAAACATTACAATCATAGAGTTTCTTCGCTAGAGGCCAAGCCTTGGCATTCTGGAATGAGAAGGATCATCATAAGAGCAGCCCTCGCAGGGGAACCATACTTGAACAAAACATCCCACACCTGAACAAAAACATCCAACGCATGGGGTTCTTTGTCTTTCAAAAAGGAGCAACTAGTTCAAATTGGATAACCCTCGCAGGGGCAGCAGACAACCAACAGCATTATCCCACGCAGGGGCAGCAAAAAACATGACAAGAAAAAGCATTGGGACCACATGACATAAACTGAAAGCTGAAGCAAAACTTGAGTGTTGTTGGAGTGGGTGATGCTGAGCGGAGGGCCAGCTACTCGTCCGGCTCCTCTTCGACCACCGGGCACCATCCAAATTTTTCAATTTCCTCTGCAGCAAAGTGGGGACCCAGGTTAACATCGATCCCCTTGGATGTTGACGCTTCCTGAAGCTGGGGAAGGTTGGGGACCTGTTCTGCAACCATCCCTGGCATTGCTTTGACAAATTCTGAACTCTCGTCCTGGTGCTTCCTTTTTCCACGAAGCTCTTCACTTTCGGTTGGCTCTTCCTCCAGGAAAAGTACCGACACATGGGCATTGATACGGGGTCTGTCCAACGATCTGCTGAAGGTAAAAATGGCCGAACCAAAGGCCGGCGAAGGAGCTGAAGGGTCCGGGCTGCTAGAGTCCACGAATTGGCTGGCTTGGATAGGAGTGGCTTCAGAAATGCGATGGCAGTGGCAGCGACAGCAATGGGAGTGAGGTTCCTTAGCTGGAGGCCGAGAGGACCCTCCATGTACAGAGCCTCGACGGCAAAGCAAGCGTTGTCGAGGCCTGACCATTTTTGCTGAAGAGCCGAGGGTAAGGAGCAGTGCGAGATAGGGAGGCGGAATTGATACAGAGGCGAGCGGGCGGCACTTGAAACACTCCAATTCGCAACCCGCTCGCCCTTCAGACTTGAAATTACATACAACAAATAGAGGGAAGGCAGGTATTGTCTCCTGGAGAGCTGAAGACCAGGCGGGAGCCGGAACAACAAAGACCAAGTGCTAAGCTTGAACCAGCTTAAGCTGAGCCCCCCCATCACCTTTTTTAACCACTGCATCGTGACCTCGATCCTCGAACGCCATAACTGCTCGTTGCAGTCGAGCCAACAACTTGAATGGAGCATTGAATGAAATCCCGTGTTAATCCCTGCCATATATTCCTTGGCGACGATCGGGCATTGAATGCTAGCACTACACCTGAGGCAGCACATGACCAGCATGTGGCTCCTCGTTGCCTTCCGTCTTGTCACCCTCATCCGGGAGATGTTGTTTGAATTTTATCATGAGGATTCTCTTGAGAATAATATAAATCAACATCCTGAATGTCAGAGTAATTATCATAAACGACAATATTCTCTAGAATTTCCCTCGATTTCGTCCAATATATCAAAACAAGGAGGAATAAAAATTTCATGTTCATTAATGGAAAAAGAATGATCAATAATTGTTTTTCTATCTTGATAAAAAATTATTGGTAATTCATTTAGATCATCCTCTTTATTTTCTGAAATATCATTAATACCAAGTGGGGAAAATTACCATCAGTAAAAATATCAAGATAAAGGGAAAAATGTGAATCTGAAACAATGCATTTAAAAATGTCTCTATTTGAGAACTCTTGTACAATATGCTCATTGTAAATTTCAAATTGTAGATCATTCATTTGTCTACTCATGCTTTCTTGAATAATTGTGCTTTGGTTCTCTGAATTTGGCATTTGCTCATCATAATAAAATTCATAAATTTGTACAGCAGTTTGCATGTTATTATTTACTTTGATTGCTACTTGTACTTGATGATTTGCAATCTAATTTTCTGAATTCACCGTAGAGTAACTTTCAGATTTCAAAGCGGCTCTCTCCAAAATTGTTGCTATTGCCTTCTTGCATTTGATTAGAAATGTTTTCTAAGCTTTGTGAAACCACTTCATCATAACTTATTTTCACATCCATATTGGAATTCTCATTTATGTTGGAAGGGGATGGAACAAAGCTTGAATTAATTTCATCTGGATTGGGAATGGGAGGAAGAGAGTAAATATACTCAAACCAATCTAGTGATTCTTCTTCTGTAGGTTTATCTTCGACTTTAAATCTTAAACAATTCAAATGAAATCAAATATTTAAATCTCTAACAGACTCATTTTCAAATTTTCGTAGATATTCAATTTCATCACATACTTGTTCATAATCATAGTTGTCAAATTTACAAATGAAAATTTTAACAAATTCATCCCAGCTATGAATTAAGGCAACTAAAAGAGTTCTACACCAATTTTTGGCTTTTGCCGTGAATGTGAGAGTAAAAATTCTACATAAAATGCCTTCATCAATTCCTTGAAAATTATAATTTGAAACATTTTGAATAAATTGAAAGACGTGATTAAAAGCAGAAAAATTCATCTTACTGTTAAACTTTACCTGAGACAAGAGTCTTACCACTTCGGGTGGAGTATTGGAAGATGCTTGTCCATGGATACAACTCCAAATTGGAAGTTTAAGAGGAGCTATCGTGATTTATATAAAATGTTAAAATTGAAAAGACTCCAATAGACAACAAGTTTCAAGCCCTCCTAGCGCCAAAAATGTCTACCTCAACATTGAGAATAACCACCCGGTTCAGACCTTAAAGCAGCTCCTTTTTCATTTGGAGTAGTGGCTCCGATTGGTTTAACTAAGTCCAATTACTTTCCCTATTGCTATTGGTTTATGATGTATCCTTAACTACCAATAGATAGGGATATCGAATGACTTCTTCTTGTTGATCAGGCAAGAGAATGACCCTTAAGCTGATTTGGGTTCAGCCAAACCACAACTAAAATTTTGCCTCTTTGAGAAGAGGACTTAAAAGAATGTAGAACTTAATTTAAATGCAAGCTTATTCTATAATCCAAGTAAAATAAACTAATCTTAATCCTATCTTAATTAAGTAGATATAGATATAACCCAACTAAGAGCAAGATAAAAATGATAAAGATTTAATTATGTCTGGATTTTAGTTAATATCAAGTTTATGAAGTAGTTCAATTAACTGACATTTGTAAATACTGAAACACATCCTATTGAGATCTCTTAACTGAAATAATAAACCAACAACATTCCAGGAAGTAATTCACAAAAATGATATTGATTATCAAATTAGTAAATCCATAATTAAACAATAAAATGCAGAAATAGTTCACAACATGTCACTATTTAATAAGTCAGTTTTATGAGACAGATTTTTGAGTAAATAGTTACTCAGAAATCAAAATTTAATCCATAAGAACAGAGATACATAATAACAATATTGAGATAAATTACCCATATCAACACAAGTACACAAACATAAATAAAATGATACATTCTTATTATCATAAAATGAAACTAGTATTTGAAACAATAGTATTATAAATACCAATTTATTGAATCCATTTCTCTAACCCTGGTGTCCAACAATCTTTTACTTTGCTTGAACTTCTGCTTTCAAAACTAGAGCTTCAATATTGCAAACTCTACTCATCATACATAATTCAAGATACAAAGGAAAAATCCTCAATAATCCTCAGATCTGAGATTTTCTCTCCCCCCTCCTACAACTTTAAATTCCTATTTCAAAAGTGCTTTTAGAAGTCCAAAATTGCAAAGGAGAGTAGCCCCTCATTAGATTCTACAATCTGCCATTTATAATATTTCCAAAGGTATTTTTTAGAGGAAAGTTTGTTGAAGAAAAATGTGTACAATCCAATTTTATTTGCTCAAAATTGCAATCTTTAATTGTTAGAGCATTTTCATTGATTGAAATCTTTTTCTCCATATCTCTTCTACTGTTTTTCTGCAAAAAGAAATCAAAATAAATTAAGATGCAAAAATAAAATCAAAATGTCATTTATGGAATTAAAACAAATCCAATCAAATGCAATTAATTAAATAATTGAAAATAAAATATAAGCTTTCTATTGATGCCTAAGATGGTTTAATTGCCCAAGAATATCATTGCTGAATGGATCTACATTCAGAAGAAGCTTGAGCAAATGAAAATGAAGAAAATAAAACTCAAAAAATTGATTTTATTTAAAAATTTAGAGCTTGATCTTCTACTTATTTTTAAACCTAATAAATGACCATATCTATTAGTGAAACCTCCTCAGAAATGTTCTCCATTATTTTATCTTTCTAATGAGCCATCCTAGGCTTCATTTTGCTAAGTATAACTCAATCTATGAGCTTCCAAAGTTGATGGGTCAAATTTAACACAATTCTGGAAATTCTATTGCTGAGTTAAAAAAAAATCAAAATTTTTAATTAAATTCTACTCTTAAATTATCTAACAATCAATTTTAATCCATCTACAAAATAATTAACTATTTATAAGCTAATTAAATAATTTAATACAAATCTAATTAATTATAATTTATATATTAATTAATTTAAAAATTATTCATTTAAATATTAAATATAATATAATATAAATTACAACTACTCCACACTTTACTCATTCGTATGAAATGAGATAGAACTAATAAACAAAGCTTACATGAGACTTAAGCTTAATGCTCTTTGACTTTTAATGATCTGGAGATCAGCGATCGAGAGAATGGAGTTATCGAGGTCTTTTAAGAATGTTGCAATTAAAAAACTCCGATGCGATCCTCCGATCATGTTAATATATATATATATATGATTTCATTTTCTTTTTATTTTATTTTATTTAAAGAGGTTAAGTTATGAAATTATCTAAGGCATAATTTGCCTATCTAAACTACAACGACTTTGATATTGATAAAAAAAACTACAGCCACTTTGACATTCTGAGTTTTCGAGATTAATAATCTATTTGAAAATTGGAGTAAATTACTGAAATCTAGATGCTTCATGATTTGGCTGTACAAGTAAAAAAAATGAAAAATGTTAGTAATAACTAACTAGATTTAGTATTTAAAATAAATACATTATCGAATTAATTTAATTACAAAAATGGAATATTGTACATTTTACGCATTTTTAACCCAAGCAACATAAATGATTAGATTTCAAATGAGTATCATTTACAAACCAGATGACTAAATGAGGTGAAATAAGTATCAATGGAAAGCTTATTTAAAATCGATTTTAACAAGCAATAAAAAATGAAAGTCTAAAAAATGAAAAATTAACAAAAGCATAGGATAATCAACTTAGTAAAAATCTTAAAAGGTGTTTAGCCAAAAACTTTATAGAAAGGATCCCCATTATTTGAAGTAAACAAGTCAAAAATGGGGGGTTGTGTTTTACCACAACATGGTCTTAATTGTACAAACAGTGAACGAGAGAATGACTTCGGTTTGACATATAAATGAGTTTTATAACCATACTAAAGTCATAAGAAAAATGAAAATCGAAAGGAGAAAGCTATGGTATGATTCTTTTTTTTATATAAAAGAAAATTTGAAATCAAAACAGAGTTTCGATTTTCCATTTCTTTTCTTATAAACAGAGAATACAATGAATGATATGCACTTCATTTATATGGACAGAGCAGAGTTTTGGTGAAAGAAGAACCGAACTGAGAATGGTTTTTTGTATTAGAGTATAAGCAGGATGTTTGCTTTTGTTTTTTATTTACAAAAGGGTAATGTTTTAAAAAGAACAGTGATTTATTATTGTAGTGAAGACAGAGATTAAAAACAAGTATGATTTTATTGTTTCCAAAGAGTATCAGGAGAAAGGTAAGCCCTACTACTAACTAAATCAAAAAGATCTTTATTCATGAATGGCTGTTATTTTCATTTTCAAAAATAAGGTTAATGACAGTAGAAGGGTATATCAATTGGTTTTCAAAAAATATGACGACCAGAATAGAACCAAAATTTCAGATTGAATAGTGGAAGAAGGAAACAATAGAAAAATTATATCAAGCAAGGCTTATAAGTTTTCTTCAAAGGTTTAATGGTCACATTGAGAGTATAACCATGGAGTTTGTGAACAACTATACCCAGGATCAAACAATGGTAGGAAAATTAATCATTCTATTAACTCCAGGATACATCTCCCAAGCATTAGATCTTCCATTGACAGGAGAAAAGTATAAAAAAGGCCTACACTTCAAGGAGAAAGCATGGACTTTCTTCTTAAAGAAAAACAGGAAGGGAGTCTTTAACAGAACTAAAGGCATACATTGGGAATGGTTCAACAAACCATAGGGAGATTTAGTTTTGATTATTCAAAAATTCTTCACATGTGATAGAGGATATAGTGTGACACATTTGTATCATGTCAGGCTACTCCAACAAATTAAGGAAGAAATCAAAATAAACTTGCCATATTTCTTCTCCTGAAATCTCATCAAGATGATAGAGTCAGTAAGAAATGAGAACAAACCAAGAGAAGCTCAAGTTTATCATCAGGAACTAATAAAAATTCTTGTAGAGCATCAAGTAAAAACTCAGGTTTTAATATGGAAAGAGTTTTTAATCCAAAACCAGTATGAAGAACAGATAATAGAAGAACAGTACAAAACAGATCAGGAAATCAGGGGCATTATGAATTCACCACTTTATCTAATAACTAGGTCTAAGAAGAAAAACAACACTGTTATGGTTGAAAAGGAAACATCTTTCATATCCACTCCTAGGAGGCATAAGAGAAAGAGCCCAATGGAAACAAGCAGCAAGGACCAAGAATAAGACATTGTGGAAAATTTTTCTATAGAGAAATAGGTAGAAGACATAATTGAGAGATTGGAGAAAGAAGTTTTAGAAAAAGACTCATATTTTGATAATTTCGAAGCCACATCATTTGCAAAAGATACACATTAACTAGAAAAAAGAGTTACACTTGAGAAAAATTAAAGAATTAACAGATCAGTTACAAATAAACAAGATCTTGGAAAATCACTTGAAGAAATAAAATAAAACATGCAAGAAAAATAATGCAAAGTTAGTAAGGGAGAATGAAAAATTAAATGAAGAGGTAAGAAAACTAAAGAGAAAGAATGATATACTTTGCAAACAGACACTCAAGTGGCTAAAAGAGAAAAACATGTCGAAAACAAATATGAGAAACAGAAGGTCAAAGCTACTATTTACAAGGAAGAACACAGTATGGGGATAGATTATCTGTTAGAGTCAGAACAAAAGGAAGCATTAGGGGCATGCACAGAATTCACAATAGATGTCAGGTGATCCAAGAGGAAGAAACAAGCATGAGGACATGCTTATGAATCAGCAAGGGGGAGATGTTGGCCCTCATTTTTGGTCCAATTTTGTTTAAGAAAACATACTTAATTCTTATATTTTCCATCCATTTTCCATCACATCCCCCTCATTTTGATGTATTTTATGCATATTCATAGATTTAATTTTAATTTTACAATCTCTAAATTTTTTTATGAAAATTGAATTTCAAATGCAATTTTTGGATAGAATTATAAATTCTCATAATAGTTATATGGATGTCATATTTGCAGGACATCTAGGCACGAGATGGATACATTTATGGAAATCTTGGGAACTATGACTGAACTAAATCCAGTTGGTTTGGACAAACCAAGTTAAATCAGGCCCGGTTAAAGCTAGTCAACCATGACCAATCACTCAGAAAATCCCCAGAAAATAGGGCAATTTTATGATCTCATGGGATTTTCCATATTTTTAGTGATAGGTTGGATGAATTAGACTTAGATAGGTGGATATGGATAGATATAGTTGTTAGAGATACTTTAGATCAATTTTTTTCATGATCTTCTATTTAAGTCAAAACTTTGAATGCATGTAGAATCTGTATAATTTATGTGGAAACATTTGAATATTTGAAGTTAATTTGAAGAGCCTATTCTACTTTAATTTTTCTATTCAATGGTGTGGATGATTGAATGAAGTTGCAGTAGTTGATAACCTCTTTAAGTGTGCAAAGCAATGGTGGAGAGCCCCCATTCCAATCTAAATACATTTCATTGTTAAACTAGCTTGATTTTCATGAACTAGTTGTTTCATATTTGTCTATTTGTTTTGCTTCAGATTTGCTTACTTGAATTGATGGGTGATGATTTATGTTTGCTGATGAAGCTTATTTTATTTATCATTTTGATACAAATGGACAACACAGTGTTCAAGTTGAACCCTCCTTCTATTGAATTAATGAATAAAAACTAGAGTTCATTTTTCTTGTTTTCAAGCAGTTTTATGCAATTCTAGATTTCTAACAATAGCATAATGATGAATGAATTTGTGATGAGGAATATCAAAGATCTCCTAAGTTAGGAGCCTCTTTCATTGTTTATTTATGCATCTTAAGTTGTTTTCAATTAATTTCCATTCATCAAGTAATATTGTAGAAGAAGAACACAAATGGATCTCTTAAGTTAAGAGCCACTTCATCTCACATATATTGCAGAAGTGAATTAGAAATTATTTGATTAGATTTATATTTGTAATATGTACTTCCTTAGTTCTTCATATTTTATCTTCTAAGCTTGACTACATCTGATATCCATACATTGTGGACATGCCTCCAAGTTTTACAAACTTGGATTGATAATGAAATATTTGTGTTAATTTGTGTTAATAAATTAGCCCAACAAGTATATTGGAAGATATGTTGAGGATATATGTGATGCACCAGCAGAGGAAATGAGAGGAGTATCTTCCATTGGTTAAGTTCGCATACAATAATGGTTATCATAATTCCTTGAGGATGAGTGCTTTCGAGGCATTGTATGGATGGAGTTGTAACGCTCCCATTAGCTGGAGTGATCCAGTGAACATGGTACTTATTGGACTGGACATGTTAACGGACATGGAGTAGGAAATGCAAGTTATAAAGAAGTATCTAAAGGAAGCACAAGATAGAAATAAGAGTTATGCATATCATCACAGGGTGTTCAAAGAGTTTGAGGTTAAGGAGCATGTATATTTTTGCATCAAGCCAAAGAAAATCTCTTTGAGGATTGGTTCATGTGCCAAGTTGGCACCACGGTATTGTGGGCCTTTCGAGATCCTTGAGAGGATTGTACCAGTGGCATATCGACATGCACTACCTCCAACAGTGAAATTCCATGATGTTTTCCATATTTCATTGCTTAATAAGTACACAAAGGATGTTGATCATGTTATTGATTGGTCTGTGTTGCAGGTGGAGCAAGAAGGAGAGTTCCAGCTGGAGCCTCAGTGCATATTGTAGCCAAAACATATCATGCTCAAGAACAAAGCCATAGAGAAAGTTAAAGTGCAGTGAAATCACTTTGGGCCTGAAGAAGCTTATGGGAGATGGCAAATCAGATGTGGGCTCTATATCCTTCATTGTTTTGCGGTTGAGGCAAAGCAACTTTGGTTTGATGTTGGTTATGTTTGGCATGTGTTTTGCTGATGTTTTGATATTTGTATATGTATATGTATATGGATGTAAATACTTCCATAAGCTAATTTATAAAGCTCCAATAAGCGGTATGATTATTATCTTGTCATGTTGTCATGATGTTTTTCTTTTGAGCAGGTTATTCATTGTAAATATTGAAATGAGCTAAGTTATAAACTCCATAGGCAGTATGTTTGTTTTCCATCGGTCTTACTAAGGTCTTGGTTTGGTTTAATAGCGAGGATGGTGTTTCCTCGAGGAGGAGGGTTCCATAACAACCCTGTTGAAAATTTCATGTAATAAAGGTTAATAAAGGCAAAATAAGACTATGGTTAAGGGACACTTATTCCAAGTTGAATGTTGGGAAAAGATATCTTAGTCATCATCACTAGATGTGTGTTTTGGTTAAGGAAAATTGGAAAAGGCTGAGGAAAGGGAATTAAAAGGAAAAAAGGCATTTTTGGCACATTTTGTTATGACAATAAAGGAAATTAGGAGAAAGGTAAGGTAAAAGGTCACAGGTTCCATGTGAACAAGAAATTAAAGGAAAATAATGGAAAATGAAGAAAATAGAGGCCTCATTCATAAAATAAATCTTTTGAGGATCAGTTGGCAACCTTTTTCATTTCAAGTTTGGATCTCTCTCATTATTCTCTCTCTCTCTCTCTCTCTCTCTCTCTCTCTCTCGCTTACACACACACACACTCTTGGTCACTTAAAATTTTCTTGGAGCACTCTAGTTTGGAGAAAAGGTAGGGGAAAGCAAGCAAAGGAAAGGAAAGGAAAGCAAGGATGAAGGAAAGGAAACTAGGACTCAAACATCTTCAGTAAGAAGACTTGTAGGTAACCTTTTCCATAGCTGGCTTGGACATGCATGGCTTTTCATGTTGGTGTATGATTCTCTTGTTGTTGGTGACATGGTTTTGTTGGGTTACGACTGTGGATTTCAACCTAGCCTAGCCTTTTCCCGAATGCCATGGTATGTTGGGATGTTATTTCATTTTTTAGGCTTTGGAATTGCCATATGGATTTCGAAATATGGGGCAGAGATTTTCTCAAGTTCCATTCCCAAAGACCTAGGAATCCCTTAACTGGTTTTGACGAGATACACGATAAAGCCTAAGGGAGAAGTCTTGGTTTAGGGCCTAACGATCCGTGTTTGGATTGCGGTAAGGCCTGGGAGACTGGTCTCGGTTTAGGGCCTAGTGATCCGGTTTGGATTGCGGTAAAGCTTAAGAGACAAGGAGATAGAAAATTCCTCAAAGATAATGATGGATTCTGGATGGCATTCTAAGTTCGGTTCGGTTGTGATCGAAGCACTAGTTTTGGTGTGGTCACAGATTGATGAGGGTGGATGTGGTTTAACCTTTGGATTTCCTTGGTTGTTCTTGAATTGGTTGTTCTATGAGATCCCACATTCATGCTTGGAATATGGCACGGGGGTGACTAGATGAAAGAGAGATCTGGTTCAGCCATGTCTATGGTCGGGTGGTACGTGGAAGTTCCGAACCTGGTCAAATTTGCTTATGATTAATAAAAGCTATGTTATCATACTTTTTCACTGATTTATATGTGGATTTAATGGTTTTCATATCTTGGTAATTATATGGCTTTATGTTGGTTATAAGCATGGCTGAGTGACTAATTTATGTCATGGTTATTTCATATATTTACTTGTAATTGTTAAATGGATGGATGGAAGGCCTAATTGATGATTTAGTAGTTCAATGAAGAAGTAAGTGATCCTTTTGGTTATGTTTCATAAGTTGTTTCAGTAGTTTATGCTCTATCTTGTATCCTAGACCTGTAGGTTTCATTGATGCCAAGTGTTTGACAGACTGTCAATCCTGGATGGGGATGCTCAGGCCTAGTCTTAAGGGTGATTTTTGATTGATCAGCGTTGCTATCATATTTTTAATGAATTCTGGAAGTTACAACAAGTTTTGGACAGAGGCCAGGATCCTGGGCTAGAAAAGTGGCTTAAATCCCGGGGTCATTGGCACAAAACTAGTAATTTTAGTCCACAATCGCTGGCAGGTAGGCATATGAGAGCAACTTTGGGTTTTTGGTAACTCCCTTACCGATAGCATGAGAGCAACTAAGAGCTGCAAAATACCAGTGGGACTTAGTGGCAGGCTGCCTGAGTGGCTGACTTGTCTCCTGAGGGTTTTGTTGATGATGTTGGATGATTGTATGTGATGTTCATCGATTCCACTTCCTTAAGGTGACATGGGAGGTTGAATCTGATCACAATAGCATCTCTCCTCATGTTTACCATGGTTGGCATGGTTACTTTGGGTAGACCTAGGAGGGGGTGTTACATCTTGACATTGTGCAAAAACTAAAAGCAATGCAGAACTTTGTTTGGAAGTTGTATTTTGGTGGATCATAATCTAGGGAGGGTAATTGTGTAGGAATTTTGTTGGTGCCTCCTAAGGGTGAAGTAGTCCCTCTCTCTTATAAATTGGACTTTGACACAAAAAATAATATTACAAAATATGAAGCATTAGTTTTGGGAATACAAGCTACAAAGAATTTAAAAATAGAATGGTTGTAAGCGTTTGGGGATTCTGAGTTGGTCTTAAAACAAATAAAGGGCCAATGTCAGAATAAACATATGAGGTTGAGATCATATAGAAATGAAGTTTGGGATTTTATTGACAATTTCTTCTTAACTTTCAACATATATTTTTTTCCAAGAGAAAATAACAGATTGGCAGACTCTTTAGTAGTGGTAGCAAGTAAATTCAATCCTCCACGGAATCCACGCTTGAGATATGAGATTGAATTTAGATATAGGCCTTTAGTACCTAATAATATAAAGTATTGGCAAGTGTTTGAATATGAAGAACAAATCAAACGCTTTATGAGGTAGTTGGTGATTTTTGTTCTTCAAGAATTGACCAAGAAGAAGAGGGTGAGAATGAGCAAGAAGAAGTCAAAGAAGATTTGCCTTGGAAAGATTCTATAACAGATCAGAAGATCATGCAGTTTAAAGGAAATGTAATTACAAGAGGACTGGTACCATTATAAAGGCTTTTTTATGAGAATATTATTCCATCTAAGGTAAGTAAAAAAAAGTTGGGAAGAAGATATTAAATATTGTAACATTGGTACGGAGCACAACCCAGATTGATCATGTTTTCCAAGGGAATCCAAAGGATTATAAACATAGATATGTATATTTATTCAAAGAATATTTTGACATTTTTTCTCGGTTGTATGAAAATTTGAAGACATATAATAGAGATATTATTCATCATAAAATTCCATTGGAACTAGGAGTGAAGCCTTACAAGAAGAAGCTTAGACAAATGAATCCCTTGTTACTTCCTTTAATAGAAAAATAAATTAAGAAGTTACTCCAGGCTAAGATTATAGTTCCTTAAGATACTCAAACTAGGTTGCAAATCTCCTCCCAGTCAAGAAAAAGAATGGAGAGATAAGATTGTATGTGTATTTCAGGAACCTAAATAGGGAATCTCTGAAAGATAATTATCCCTTGCCTAAGATGGATTATATTTTGTAAAAAGTAGTGGGGTCCTCAAAATTATCAATGATAAATGGATTTTCTAGTTACAACCAGATTGTAGTGCATCTAGATGACCATAATAAGACAGCTTTCTCAACACCTTGGAGCACTTTCATGTATTCTAATATGCCCTTTGGCCTCATGAATGCAGGTGGCACATTTCAGAGGGAAATGGACATAGCCTTCGTTGGGGAAAAGAAAAAGTTTTTAGTTATTTACCTTGATGATATAACTATTTTTTCAAAATCTAATGATGAACATTTGGAGCATTTACAGCAGGTCTTTGAAAAGTGTAGGAAGTATGGGTTGTCCTTAAATCCAAAGAAATCATAGTTTTCTCTCAACGAAGGTAAGTTGTTAGAACATATAGTTTCAGAGGAAGGAGTGAAAATTGACCCAAAGAAAGTAGAAGCTATCTGTAATATCTCATTACCAAGAAATAAAAAGGAAATTCTGGTTTCTATTAGGATAATAAATTTGTTGAGGAGATTTGTTCCTAATTATGCAGAAATTGTAAAAGAAATTACTAATATGTTGAGGAAGGATAAAGAGGTCAAGTGGACTCCTGAAGCTAGAGATTGTTTTTCAAGAATCAAAATGGCCTTTAGGGAATTCCCTGTGCTAATCAATCCAAACTATGAGAAACCTTTTTTGATATTGTCTTTTCCATCACCCACCACCATTGCAGTTGTGTTGTTACAGAAGAATAAAGAGGAAAAGGAGTAACATGTTTCTTTTTTCCAGCTAGGTTTTGAGGGATGTTGAACTAAAGTTTAAGATTCTAGAAAAAAAAGAAAAAAACATATTCCCTTGTCAAAGCGCTAAAGGCATTTAGAACATGTGTATTACAGTCAAGAATTATAGCTTATATTCCCATTGCAGCAATCAAGGATGTTTTGACATAGGGAGATAGCAAAGGTAAAAGAGGGAAATGGATTGCAAAAATATAGGAGTATGACATTGACATAAAAGAAACAAAGCTAATAAAGGGGCAAGGATTGGCCAAAATTTTGTTAAAGGAAAATTTTCAAGCATTAGGTATTAATTTGTTGGCTGATAATTTTGGGCTAAATGCAGAAGTTAAGAAAGACAAATCTAAAGAGAAAAATGACAAAAATGCTTATAAATATTTATGCTCAAAATGGTATAAGCATATTGTCCATTACTTGTTTTTTCTTGAATGTCCACTAGTATTTGACAGAACCAAGTATAAAGCCCTAAGATTATAAACTCATAATTTTGTCATAGTGTCCAATTATATTGAAAGGACCCTATTGAGGTGTTATTGTTGTGTTTGACAGAAGAGGAGATCCCAGGGATTATAAATGAATTCCATGGATGTGCTTGTGGTCCAAACTCACAAAATCCTCAAAGTTGGTTTCTACTGGCCAAAAATTTTCTCAGATGTGTATAAATTAGTGAAAGCTTGTATGGAATTCCAAATATTTGTTGAAAAGAAAAAACTAGCACCTTTTCCTTTAATTCCAGCATTTTAGAGGAGTCATTTAAACAGTGGGGTTTGGACTTTATAGGTGAAATTCATCCACCATCCAGTGGAAAGAAGAAATGGATATTTACTACCACAGAATAATTTTCAAAATGGGTGGAAGCCATCCCTACTTGAACAAAAACAGATTCGGTAGCAATTAGATTTATTGAAGAAAACATTCTTGTAAGATTTGGTTGTCCAAAGAAGATAATAATTGATAATGGCAATGTGTTTAAGTTTGCAAAGCTTATTAATTTCTACCAAAAACATAATATCACAATTGGCCATTCCACAAGGAAATGGGTTGGCCAAGTCCTCTAATAAGAGCTTGGGTAGAATTCTCAAAAAGATCATTGAACAGAACAAAAACAACTAGGATTATCAGTTGAAATTTACTCTTTGGAAAAATAGTCACAACAAAGAGGTCCACTCAAAAGTATCCTTTTGAATTGTTGTATGAAACTGCAGCTTTATTTCCTAGCTAGTTGGATATGCTTGTAGCTATGCTAATTCAAGATGCAGAGGAAGAACCAAACTCATTGACTAGGAGAATTAATCAATTGTAGGATTTAAATGAGAACAGAGAGTAAGTGGCATAGAATTTGATTAAGTACCAAGATAAAATGAAAGTTATGTTTGATAAGAAAGCTAAAGACAAAGTGTTCTAGCTAGGGGTTCTAGTACTTAGATGGGATGTAAGGAGAGAACACAAGAGAAAGCATGGTAAGTTTGATGCTTTGTGGTTTGGACCATTCAAAATAGCTAAATTTCAAGGCAACAACACATTTATCTTGGAGAACCTTGATGGTTAATTATTGTAACTTCCTATCAACAGACAGTATCTAAAGCATTATTTTCACCACTAAAGTCATTGAATCACTCCATTGTAAATACCAGTGAGTTCACTATAAGTACCAATGTGTTTTATTTTACCACTAGTTTCATTTATAATTTGACACCATGCCCAATGGATAAAGCATTCATCTGAGGTTCTTAGCATTTCCTTTCAAAACGCTCACCCTGGATGGATCTAGTGTTGTAGCTCTTCTTCTTCTTTTTCCAAAATTTCAATATATATATATATATGCAAAAATAAAAAATGAGTATAAACAAAAAAGGGGGATGAATTTTTATGTAAAGGTTAGAAGTGTTAAATGATCCAAAATAAAATATTATCATAGGTTATAAAGTTAGAATAAAATAATTATTAATTTAAAATATTAAATTATTAATTATTAATCTAGAATATTTAATTATTAAATGTAGACATTTAGAATTAGAATATTGATGTAAAAGGATATGACTCTACAAATGTGTCATATCTTAGGCTCTAATTTAGGAGAATTGTTAGTAAGTTGTTTGAATAGCTTTTATTGTAAATGGACACTTGTTATTTTATAAGTGATCCATAATTAGAGGTAGTTAGGACATTGAGCTTATAAATAGCTCATTGCAAGAGTGTTTTGTTGTTCGGCTGTAAACTCTTGCAAAATTCCATATGTAATTATTTTTCTTATTAATAAAATTATGTGTCTGAGGACACTTCTACCATTATTGTGGTATCAGAGCTCCAGTAATGTTGCAGTTGATGTGAGGAGAAAATTCGAGCTCTAAAAGTTCTTGGAAAACTCCATTGAATTGATCAACAAATGATTGGTATGGAAATGTTCCAATTTTTTGTTTAAAAGGAAAAGAAATTTTATTATTGGTTTTAGATTTTAAATCTGAAAATCACTTTTAATTATTATAAAAATTTGCCTCTGTATCTTGAATTTCTGTTATCTGGTCCCCTTCAACATGCTGGTTGGCCATGATAAGTACATCCTCCACTATCAGATCTAGCCCACTTTCAACTGTCGTATCTCTTGATTACCTTAGGCAATCCTCATTCTCAAACTGTTGTCTTTTTTTTTTTTTAGCTCTCAGCCTAGCGATTCTTGTTCTTGAAACAAACCCAATTTGTTTTCTTTCCAGTTCCATCCCTAGATCTCACAACAACTGAAGTCCCTCCATCCTTAGAAAACGTGAATTTCACCTAGTCTTTTGAGATAGCAACATATTCTCTTTTGCCAAGCCCTCAGTTGGAAATATTTAGAAGCCATCTTGAAGTAAATGTTTTGCGACTTCATGTTTTGGGATAAAAAATGCATGTGATGTATGTGCATTCTCCAAGTAGCACAACATATCATGTTTATTTTTTGGGCTAATTTTCAATGCTGCTTCAAGTTTTCGTCACAACATCTTCAAGGTTTACAACAAGTCTTAGATCCGCACGGGATAGCTTGTTTTTGCATGGATCCAATTTTTTTTTCGGTGAATTTTGCAGCAGAGGTTAAGCCTCTAAAGCCCCAAAAAAGGATGCTTGGAAGTAACGTTATTCAAGATAAAGTAGCCTCAGGTGGTTGCTGCCATTTGGAAATTTAATTACAATGATGGCGCTATTGAAATCTGATGATCCAAAGTGTAATTCAACATTGAGGGATGTCTCCATGATTCAGCGTGTAGTTTATTGAGATTTGATTCCTTTATTCCATATGTGGGAGTTGATTCCATGAACAAGTGATTGTGTGAAACAATTACAATCTTATCATAATTTTGTTTTTTATGGTTCTTCCATCGGCGTTGTAGAAGTCTTGATCGGTATTCTCAGGTCACCACAAGAAGGCATCCATTACAGTGATGATTGTCTGAGAATTGCGTACTGGGTTGATTAGTTTTCAAATAAGTTTGACTTGTGATTGCAGAATAATGTGGTAAGGATTGTTATCATTCAAATGTTGATGCCAATTTATGATTACGGTAAAGAAAGTCGATAACAGTTTCAGTTTAAAGTCAAAGCTTGATTTATTTTTAAAATATTGTGTCTACAATATTATTCTGTCAAAAATTAGTCAGATGGTATTGAAAATTAAAAATTTTGTAATTTTTTTGGAGTAATAAGGAGTTTCTATGTGTAAGTTTTTTTTGGTAATGGAGAAATAAGGTGAGATGGGTAATTTCTCAAAGAAGTGATTTTTATTTAAATTTGAATTCATCACATTGTAACTCAAAGTAATTTTACTTTGATGGGGGGAACATTTTTTTAACCAAGATCTGCAAGAGCATTGTAAAATTCAAATTTCGAAAGTTACCTTGTAAATATTTGAGAAAGTGACTAGAGCCAAGTGCAAAGCTCAGTCATCTTTCTCCTATTTCAACGACTATAAAAGGGTCAAGGCCTGGCCCCCATAGATCGTTTTTGCGTAGTGTGTTGCATGTTATGTTTCCCATCTTGATATTTTTTCTGAGCCTGATTCTTGGTGTGAAGCTTCAACACTACAATGTCAAAGTTGATTAATTTGTTTTTTTATTCTAACAAACTTGAAGGCAAAAAATCTTACAAAACATGGCAACGCCTCATCAAAAGCACTCTCATTTATAATGAACTTTGGCATGATATATGTGATGGTGATATTAAGCCAAATAAACCCACAGATGCAACTGCACTAGCAAAATGGGAAGTTAAGAATGCCAAAGCATTAGCTCTCATTAAATATTCTAGCAATGATGAAATGTATGTCCATATGGCAAATGCTATAGATGCTTGGTCTATTTTGCAAATTTTTAAAAACTTCTTTAGTACTCAACCTAAATCAAAGAAAGTTGATCTACAATTAAAATTGTTGCAACAAAAATTGACTGAAGGAGGTGATATCCTTGAATACATCTCTAGACTTAAGAATATTAAGCAAGAAATCATTAATGTTGGTTTTCAAGCAGTAGATGATAGTTTTATGGTCACAATTTTAATTGTTGGACTTCCTTCTTCCTACACACATTTTTTGGAAACTCTACAAGTAACTGGAATTTTAGAGAAGCAAAAGTTTGATGAGCTTTGTGAAATCTTGACCCAACATGATAAAACCTTTGGGAAGAAAAAGAAAGTTGGTGAAGATGTATTTTTCACAGAGGCCAGCACTAGTAAATCATCAACTGACAATTCGAGAAGTAGAGGCAGAGGGAATTTCAATCAGAATCAAGAAGCACATAATGTACAAAGTCATGGTCGAAGCCAAAGCAGAGGAAAAAACTTTAATAGAGGCAACAACTCAAGCAGGAGTAATTCTCAAGGTAGAGGAAACAGTCAAGGAAGAGGCTATTTTCAAGGAAGAGGAAATAATCAAGGTAGAGGACAACCTCAAAAAAAAAGTAAAAGCAGAGGCAAAGGACAGTCTCCAGGAAGAGGAAGAGACTTAAGTCAAATTGTGTGTCGAAGATGTAACAAAGTTGGACATTATACTGAAGATTGTCGAACTTCTATTGATAAAATCCTGAAGTTTCACCAGCACTCAGCACAATTTGCAAATGATCAAGATGATGATAGTTCATAATATGTCTTTACTTCTTCTTCCTTCCATCTTAAAAGTGATTATGAAGATGCTTGGATATTGGATTCAAGGGCAACTCAGCACATGACTTGTCAACGTGACTTCTTTTTGGATTTTCAAGATTTCCAACTTAATTCCATCTTTCTTGCAGATGATACAAAACATAATCCTTATGGAAAAGTTGTATTTAAAGTTTCTCTTCCTGGAATTGGAGAAAAAAATATTTCAACTGTATGGTATGTACCAACCTTTAAGAAAAAATTGTTATCTTTAGTCACAATGCGACAAACAAGACATCAAGTAATTATGGAAGATGGCTTAGTTAAGATTAATTCAGTCAAACAGAGCTTGCAAACTATGATGACAGGTTATGAAGATGAAAAATTGTTAAGGATGAAAGGGACAATTATTCCAAGGCATTCTGACTTTGCAGGGGTAGTGACCATAGGAATTTCACCTATAAGATTGTGGCATGTAAGATATGGAAATTTAAGTTTTGATAGTCTTTCTCAATTTCAAAAACAAGGGATGGTTAAGGGACTCCCAACTTTCAAAAAGGAAAATGCAAAATGTGAAGCTTGCATTTATGGAAAACAAAGTCGAGAAAGTTTTCCAACAAGTTCATGGCATGCAAACACGTTGTTACAACTAGTTCACAGTGATGTTCGTGGACCACTACAAACTTCATTCAGTGGTTGAAAATTTTTCTTACTATTCATTGATGATTTTAGTATAATGACTTGGGTTTATTTCTTGAAGCAAAAGTTAGAAGCATTTGAAAAGTTTAAAATTTTCGCCAACTTGTTGAAAATGAAGTCAAAGAAAAGATAAGCACTATCAGGACAGATAATGGGGGAGAATTCACTTCAAATGAATTCAAAACTTATTGCAGTGATAATGGCATAATAAGACATCTTACAAATGTTTACACTCCACAGCAAAATGAAGTAGTAGAAAGAATGAATCGCACCTTCTTAGGAATGGTGAGATCTATGTTAACTTTCAAAAAGTTAAGTCCAACATATTGGGTAGAAACAATTCATACAGTTGTCTACTTAAGAAACAGATCTCCAACTACTTCTTTATATGGAACCATACCTTATGAAGCTTGGTTTGGTTTCACACCTGAGTTAAACATCTTAGGGTTTTTGGATCAGTATGTTATGCCTTAGTTCCAAAAGAAAAAAGAACTAAGCTTGACTCAAGAAGTTTGAAATGCACAATGATTGGATATTATGATGAGAAGAAAGGGTATAGTTTTTTGACCAATGGAAAATTATTGTGATCAGGGATGTAATTTTTGATGAAACAGAGAGTAAGAGTGCTGAAGAAATAGAAAGTCTTCTTCAAAAGTTAGAAACTAAAGTCAATCAAAGAAAAGGAAATATGAAAAGTCAACCAAATTCACCAAATTGGTATGAACTTGATTTTCCTTCATCTGAAGATGATTCATCCAGTCCATCTACTTCAACAACACCATCTGGATCTTCTAGCAGTTCATCTACATCTCCAAGTAGCAACAGTTCTTCAGACAGTGATTCTCCACCTCCAAAGTCTTCAACTGATCGACGAACATAAGTTTGCATTAATCCTCTTTACAATGATGGTGACTTTTCAGAATCTCAAACAAGTGAGCATCAACTACCAAAATGGGTAGTTCAACTTTTGAAAGATGTAAGGCCTGATGAGCATAATAAAACAGGAACAAGGAAGTCACACAGAAGTGAAGGAAAATTTTCCTTGCTAGCAAATTATTTTGCTGAACCTTCCACATACAAAGAAGTAGTAAAACATAAAGAATGGCAACAGGCTATGATTGAAGAATATCGAGTAGTAATTAATAACAACACTTGGAAACTTTTTGATTGTCCTCAAAATGTTAAACCCATCGGATGCAAATGGGTTTACAGAATTAAGTACAACCAAAATGGAGCACTTGAAAAGTATAAAGCAAGACTAGTTGCTAAAGGTTTTGCGTAGCAGGAAGGCATTGATTATGAGGAAACTTTTGCTCCTACATTTAAATGGAACACCTTCTGATTAACACTTGCATTAGCCACTCAGAAAGGATGGAAAGTTCATAAAATGGATGTAAAAAGTTCTTTTCTCAACATGGATTTATAGGAAGAAGTATATATGACACAACCACCAAGTTTTGAAATTGAAGGGCAGGAACATAAAGTCTGCAGATTGATCAATCCTTTATATGGGTTAAAACAAGCTCCTCGAGCTTGATATGCAAAAATGGATGAATACCTTAGGAAAGTTGGTTTTCAATGAAATGAATCTAATGATACTTTGTATGTGTGACAACAGGGTAAATATTTGATGATTCTTGTTATGTATGTAGATGATTTGATCATTACTGGAAACAATGATGATCATATTGCACAGGTGAAAACAGAGTTACATGCAGGTTTTAAGATGACGGATTTAGGATTACTTCACTACTATCTTGGAGGTGAAGTCTTCCAACGTCCACATCATATTTTCATTTCTTAGAGTAAGTATGTAGCGGAGGTTCTTCAGCAATTTGGAATGCAGGATTGCAAGCCCATTCTTACCCCCATGGAGCAAAACTTGAAACTTTCAAAATTTGAAGGGGGCGAAATGGTGGAAAACACTACTTATAGATAGTTGATTGGTAGCTTTATTTATTTAACAAAAACTCGCCTTGATCTATCTTATGCAGCCAGTATTCTTTCACGTTTTATACAGGAACCATGAGACCTTCATTGGAATGCAACCAAAAGAGTTCTTTGATATATCCAAGGAACAAAAGATTTTGGTCTTCTTTACACAAATACTAAAAACTTTGTACTTGGTGGATTTTCAAATGTCGACTTTGCTGGAAGTATTGATGATTGAGCAGCAACATCAAGTTATTTAATGAGCATGGGGTTAGCAACAGTGTCTTGGACTTGTAAGAAACAAGCTACGATGACCACTTCTTTAGTAGAAGCAGAGTATATTTCAACATGGGAAGCAACATGTGAAATTGTTTGGTTGCACAGAATTTTGTAGGACTTGGGAATTTCTCAAGCAGAAGCTACGTCATTATTCATTGACAACCAATCAGCCATTAAGCTTGCCAAGAACCCAGTTTTTCATTCAAATACAAATCATGTGGACACCAAGTATCATCATATCAGATCTCTCATTGCCAAGGATGTCCTCAAGCCAATTTATTTTCCTTCAGAAGATTAGATCTCCAACATTTTCAAAAAACCTCTTGGCAGAACAAAATTTACTAAGTTCAAGGATGAACTGGGTATCTGTTGTAATGTATATTTGGATCATAGGGGGGAATGTTAAATGATCCAAAATAAAATATTATCATAGGTTATAAAGTTAGAATAAAATAATTATTTAATTTAAAGATATTAAATTAATAATTTTTAATCTAGAATATTTAATTATTAAATGTAGGCATTTAGAATTAGAATATTGTTGTAAAAAGATATGACTCTAGAAATGTGTCGTATCTTAGGCTCTAATTTTGAGGAATTGTTAGTAAGTTGTTTGAATAGATTTTATTGTAAATGGACACATGTTATAAAAAAGTTATCCATAATTAGAGGTAGTTAGGACATTGAGCTTATAAATAGCTCATTGCAAGAGTGTTTTGTTGTTCAGGTGTAAACTCTTGCAAAATTCCAAATGTAATTGCCTTTCTTATGAATAAAATTACATGTCTGAGGACACTTCTGCTATTAAGAAGCAAATTTTTTATTATTATAATACATTCTAACCTTTGAAGGCTCGACCCATAATCAAAACCAAGGATTAACCACCATGCAGTTTCAACGGTGGATCATGCAGCCTTTTCAAGCAGCCACATCACATATAATTGCGCCTCACCAAATAAAACGAATGTTGAAAAAGGGGAGGGGTAAACAATGTGGTATTGTAAGTCTTGTTGAGAAATCGATTAACGAACATGATTAATTGCACCACCCTCTACCCATTCATCAGAAACAATTAGAGGGGAGAGGTGCAAAGCTTTAAATGGTTTTTCCAAACTGCCTTCAATTTTAGCATGTGATATTCTGCGCTCGTTAAGTGAGTCTGTAAAATGATCCTGTGCACCTCCTCTCTCCACCACCTCATCCCTCCATGTCACCCCCATGTTAGTCACCCATCACATCATCCACCTGTCACCCATACCCATTAGTTAATTAGTTTTCCCGCTCAGAAAAGGGAGTTAAAATGGTTTTGTTTAGTATCTATCCCTCGCATTTTCTCATTGTTTTCAAGGCTCATAGCTCTGTAACGAGCATCCAAGTTAGCCACTAGCTTGCACACCTCAACTCCTTATCAATTACCACTAGCACTAGGAATTTAGACCCTATTCTAGACCTTAGTTTGTCATTATGATCAAGTTAAACAGAGGTCAAAAGTCAGCCCCAAGGCCTACAAACCCCAATCGCTCCACTAAAGAACACTTAATGGACACAAAAGGTGAAATCCATGACTCATTTTGTCCCCTTGACTGTGAACAATTTTTTTTTTATGGCTTTGGCCATCTTCTCAATAAGGAGGATTATTTTAGAGTTATGGAGTCTTGTTTATAATACATGCTAAATCCATCCACATACCACTTCCCAGATTTCCTAACCTGGTTAGCATCAACATATATTCCTCAAAGGGATTGTGTTGTTTCCTATAAGGAAAATAGTATCCTCAAGGTTATAGTTGACCTCATTCACAAAGCTTTCTGCTTTCCTAATGTGTAGAACTCCTAGCCATTTATAGACACCTCTTTACTTTCAAATTTTACTGAGATTTCAGAAGAAAACAAACAACATTTGTTTGCAATGATTTTGCATCCAAGGACCCAAATTCCACAAGTAGTTGAAACCTACCCTATGTACCTATTTTCCCAAGATGAGCATAAAATCCTAGCCATACTTTTATTGTTACTTGGTAAGGATGGTACTAACAATGTTATCATACCAGCTCTAAGATTCCTAAGACAAATGTTGTAGATAGGTGTAGCTTTAGATATACCCTCATACCTAGCTCAATCTATCAATTTTTAGTTCAAGAACTTTGATTTGGACAATATTTTTAGACATCCTTCCATTTTAGTCTATTTGTTTCTGTACACTCATATTGACAAATTTGAATGTCTAGGTCTATGTATCTTTGATACCAATAAGAAGATAAGATCAGTAGTTGAGTGGACCAATGTAGTTAAGAGAAATCCAAATAATGATGGAGTCCTTCAATTCTTGTCTACCTACATGGCCACTTCCTACACTATTCTGAATGGTGCACCACCCCCAAGAATTTTACCACAGCAGAAGCATTTATTGTTGGTTAGTGTTGTAACCTTCTGAAAAGAGAGTTTCAATTGTAAAAAGAGGGAAAAAGAATAGAGATGGTGGGAGCTAACCTCCAATCCGTAGAAGCACTCAAATCTAAATCGAACACCATTCAATGGATAATGCTCAGAAGTAGCTTTCCAACAGTATATGGAACTCCCCAAATGGACTCCAGAATCAAAATTTAGAGCAGGTTGAAAGTTACCCTTGAAAACCAGAAAGCAAAGGAAAATGTTTAAGTTTAATCTTGGATCATGAAAATCAAGGTTTTTTAAGCAGAAGAAGGGGAGCACATTGGCAATTAAAAATCCGCGATCGCCGATATCAGCTTATCACAAATCGGAGGTATAGGAGCATATCGCAAATCGACAGATCAAGCAATGAGGTAATCAACACTTCATATAGCCAAGCTCTAATAGTGCATGTCAGCATATTGACGATCAGGGGTCCATGGAACATGTCATATCAGTGCATCACAGGTTAGATGTCCAATATATCGAAGGTCTTGTATCATCAGTGTGAATTGGTGGGTCAAGCAATGTGGAAAATTGGAGGTTCTAGCGATCACAAATATCTAAGGTTCCAATGGCATGGCATGTCAGCAATCGCAACAGTGAAAAATCAGCACATCGCAATCGATGATAAAACAAATGACACTCTTCCAAAGTTCCAATTGTAATTAAAAGTGTCGATATTTAAGCCGATAGTACAAATCATCAGGAAAGGGCTGAAAACATATAACAAATGAAATCAACGCAAAACGAGGGGCAGACGGGCCCTTTTCTCTTTCCTCCAGAAGCCACATGGTAGAATACTATTGGTCCCAATGGGGCCATGTGGCAGTTGATGTCATCATGACGTGGCAATACGGAGGGCACGTGGCATGCTGATCTGACATTTTCAGGGGTCTTATGGGGGCATATCCAAGTGAAACATGTCACCAATCACAAGGTGACACATGGCAAAGGATGATGTTAGATCAAAAATCACAAATTGGTGTTTGCAGGTTGAGGCATGTTATTACACCAAGGTTAAAACCCCAATTGCGATTCGCCGAGAAAGGGGCTCCGATAAGGGGGCTAGCCAGTGGTCACAGTGAGAGCTAAGAACCAAGAGCTAAGCAAGATAGGTGATCCCTCATATCGGTGATCATAAGTATCAAAGGGAGCAAACAAAGGTGAAATTATGAAATTTCTGATTGCGATATCCTGGGTGGGCCCAATTGGCATTCGGCGGTCACAGGAAATAGAGGGCTCAGACTCTCCCTCATACTTTTTCCAAGTGGGCCAGACAGCATCGCACATCGTAGATCGTAATGTTGGGGAGGAGGCACCAAAGGTAGGCATCGGAAATCACCGATATGTGGGATTCTGTTTAACAAAGGAACGAGCCTCACAGATGCGAGCCCAAAGGTCCTAGCACCCAAGGACTAAAATCTTGGTGATAGCCCTTGGTCACATGAAGCAAAAGGAGATAAAGTGGATCAGAATGTCCCATCCAATAAGGACCTCTAATGGGAAATCCTGATGCGATAACTCTGCGATAAAGTAATGAAAAACTTTAAAGGCGTGGTGGGTTGGTGGCTGATGCATCTAAGAAACGAGATGCAACATTCAAAATCGGCGTGGGCTGACCCAGTAAGGCCCCTTGTGACATGAAACCAGGGTAAAAACTAATAGAATAAATGAAAACACGGAAGCTTGGGAGGACTTGATGATCCAACATGGTTCTCCATGCAGAGGGAAGACTAAGTACTACCCAGGTGACCTTTGCTTCTGCAATGTGGCATTACACTGATAGTCGACCACTCCAAGTTCTGGAGAATGAATGATTTGAGAAGTAAAGGCAGAAGAAATGAGACTCAGCTAGGTGGCACAGAAGGCCAGACCGAAGGCAAGCAACTACCTCAGCAAAGGCAATCCCAGGGATGGGCATGGAGAGATTTTGTTGGCGTTTCATCTAATTCTTGACCTGTTTTGTAATCACATAATGTGTCGACCATTTAATGAAGCAAGTAATATTTTGTATTCATTTTTGGGCCACAGAGCCACCCTAAGCCAAGACAGCTAGTCGATCTAACAGCTGAGGCTCAGCTGAAGATATTTTGTTGTAATTATTTTTCAATTCTCCTCTCTCCAGATAAATAGTGGGAAGAAACACTTCTCAATGGTTCAGAATCCTAAAGAAAGAACTACATGTTATTTTCGAGACTATATGACTTTATGATTAGCATCTTTTAGAATATTAAGGAAATGGTGGTGATTCCTCCTTTGAGTACTACCGTATGTTATTCCTCTGTTAAATTCCATTATGTTCATGTTTCCTCTCTAAATTCATGTAATCGTAGCTGCTAGAAATGTTTCATATGTTCTTACAGATTCATTTGTATTGACTCGTTAATGCATGTGCCTGTATGGGTCTTTGATATTATATCTTTAAAATTGTGCTCCATGAATCGTCGCACACATCCTCTTTCATCCATTATGTCTACCTTTAACTCAGATAAGTGTAGAATTCTAGAGGCTTCAAGCTCTATGAGATTAGTGCATAATTCCTGACGCTTCAAGCTCTATGTGATGAGTTATTCTATCTCCTTATCTTCTCTCATTGCTCTACCAAAGCTTATTAAACTGTAGGTCCTTGAACTACTCGGCCTCCACTAGTTTATACATATATTTTTGTGAGTTGTATATGTGAAGAAGTACCAAAAATACATGGCTTATGCCTTTAGATGAATGAACCAGCCCATGCTGGTTATTATATATATATATATATATATATATATATATATATATATTAATATATATATATATATAATATATTATATTATATATATATATATATATATATATAAATGTACAAAAAATATATGTGATGTCTCCAGCTTCCTGAGAATCATATGAGACACAAAAAATCTAGATGTTCCATGCACTGGTCTTGTAAAAAATTTGAGGTTGTCTCTGGAAGCAACAACACTTAGTAAGCACACCAGGGTGGGAGATTGGTATATTTTTTAGGAATTCATAGAAATAAGGCTATATGGATGTGAGGAGAGGCCTTATCGATTGCCAATTTTTATGCCAATGAGAATAGTATCCTTAGAATTCATAAGTAGAGCCTGCATGTCAGCTAGTCTCATTTTCTTCCTAGGAACGAAACGTACTTATTCAAATTAGAAAATGTTGTTGGTGTAAAGCCTATATTTATTTATTTATAGTAAACTCTAGACAAGTTATTACCCAAGTAGAAGATATGATGAAGGAATTTAATTTTGAATTAGGCAAAAGATGGCAATATGTCCCTCACCAAGTGATCTCAGAAACAAGAAATATTGTTAGCTCACCACCATATACACATGAGAGCAGGCCTAAAATAGAATGGAAGTAAAATCAAGATGTTTGTCCCATCAGTTCAGAATTGGAGATTGAAACACCTTCAGTCAAAGAGAATACTTTGAAAATAAATACTGCATAAGTGATGGATGTAGATATAGAGGAGGTAAAACCATCAAAGAAAGCCAAACTACAAACTCAAGATAAGGAAATGCAAGTGAAGCTAACAAAAGATATTTCTTATTAGCCACTGAGCTTATTGTGCCTTCTACTTCTATATATTTGAAGGTGTCCACAGATTAAGGAAACTCTTTTGTGATAGATACAACACTAAAAAATTATCAACATATTGAAGAGAAAAGATAGAAGATGAAGGGTGAAATGATGTCTCAACTACCTATGCAGGATGTTTCTTCCTTTCAGACTAGATTACTATTAGCCATGAACCTAGAGAGAAATAAACTCAAACTCTCCCTTTTGCATCCCATTGTCCAGTCACTCCCTTCAATAGCTAAGTTTAAAACAATAAATGTATCTCTCAATACTATTAAGGTTCCCTTGCATGGTAAAATCAATTTGCACAAGAAAACAAGTGAGATGCTATATAGTGACCTAGCCAAAGCTTCATTAACATCCACTAAAGCATAGAAACTCTTAGATAAGGCCTTAAATAGAATCAAACAAGAGAATGTAAAATCTATATCTCTGTATTTGCAGAATGAGGGCTTCAAAGAATTGATCATCAGGCAGGGTATGGACCCCAATTATAGAGATGCCATAAAAACTTTTATATAAGGTACAAAACCTAAAATATAGTCACTAAGGAAGAAATTGAAAATGTTTGTGACATAACATGTGCAAATTGTTGAATTGGCTTTTGTAGAGAAAGAGAAGGAATAGTTGATGATTGAGCTGACTAATAGGAATAAGGAAATAATAGTTTTAAAGGAAAACGTTCAATAATTGGAGCATACTATTAAAATCCATATTTGTATAGTTGTGATTTCTAGTGAGTCAGAAGATCCCTAAAAAAAGTTAACAAAGGTGATGGTTAAACTCACACTTTCTAAGGTAGAAACAAAAAAACTCTAGGATCAATTGACTCCATCTTAGGCAGAATTGAGTAATAAAGAGAAACAATTGAAGTCTGCAAAGACAGAAAATGAGAAAATCTCTGAAAAATACAAGTCATCTAAAGAAGAGATAAAGGATTTGAGGAGCGGGTTAAAGGGAAACCTGTCCTTAATTGAGGCCAGACATTTCATTTTGGGATGATATAATACAACAGTTTCATTCCACATGGGAGTATTTTCAAGTTGTTGACGAGAGAGTTGCAATCACCACTATTGCTAAAGTTGTGAATTCATGCAAGAAGGAGATGCATAAAGAGGCAGAGAGAGCTAGAAAGATCATCAAATTTTTGAATGAGAAATATGCACCAGAACTGGAAAAAAAATACACATTGTTAATAAGGATGTGGTTATTATGGAATTTGGCATAAGCATTGAGAAAAATAATTTTCAAAGTTCAAACTAAGAGTAAATTAGAAGCAATGAAAAAAATTGTTGCTACTTTTGAATCCAGGTTTGATCAAAGAGAGAGAGTTGGGTTGCCAGGATGTTGGAGCATGGATTAAAGCTTGTTTCCTTAGGAATTTTATGAAAATGAATTGATAGCTACAAATAATATGTTATATTCATATTTAGAAAAATGTGTACTGCTAAAAGGAAAAACATTGGTCAATTTCCTACAAAGTGACTTCCAATTGTTGTGGTTGATGAAGACCCTATTTGAATCAACACTTGAGTATACCAAATTTTCAGAGTTGCAGGTTACACTCCAAAGGTTGATCCAATGTCCAACTCAAAATAAATTTCTTTGGGAAAGATGTGAAATATTACTCCACCAGGCTACAATTGAAGTTGAAGATTCAAGTGATGGGATTTAGGGGCCAAGTCCTTCTGTCCATGCAAATATTTCATCATGTGGCCTTTTTATTTGAAAAATGTATTAATTTTAGTTAGAGAATAGTTAGACACCTAGGATAGTTGGATAGTAAAACAGTTAGGTAATTAGATAGGTAGATGGTATGAGATTTACTTGTAACTATTCCGAAGAATGATATTTTCTTTTAAAAAGGAGATAGAAGAACCAAGAAAGGGGGTTCGGAAATTTTTCCTCAAAGACTATTTCTTGGCATTTTTCTATGTAATGTGAAAATCCCCTTTGGGAGATTAATGAAGATTCAAGTGAGTCCAAATGTCTGATGATTATAGTATGTGTTTCATTTCTCTGTAATTTTTTGCATTGTGTTATTCTTCTTTTGAAACTCGTGTAATGAAGTTGTTGATTTCTCTTTATGAACATATCTATCAATGTTGTGTGAATAGAAAAGAATACTTGTACTTTTTTACATAAGAACCCTTAATGGAGCACTCCACAATTTCATCATTTCATTCTCTTTCTTTGCATGTTTTCTTCTAATATTTGGTGCATAGGGTTATGTTTAGCCCTATACAGATAAATCTTATATTCTCTAAAATACTTCTTACCATAATACGACATCATTAAGGACTATAACCACATACATGCACACCAATTGAAGTTATTTATTAATTCACCCATGATTTAAATTTCATCACACCTAAAGGGTTTGTCTCTGAGTAAGGATAACAAGCATGATATTTAAATCTTTGTTTAAATTAAGAAAAAATATATAAATCTTTGTTTGAATTGTATGAATGTCCCAGGAACTGACCTCCTTTCAGCCAAGGGGTTGGCTCTAAGGATACGACAGACAAAATTATTATTCTCTTCTTGCAATGTCTTTAACCCAACCAACCATCAAAATATGGAAATTTTAAACTGGTAGCCTACTTTAATAAGGAACTCCATTTTTACTCCCCAATAGTTGACAGTAATGATTTCTGCTAAGAAGGAAAAAATTGAAGGACCTCGAGAGCAGACATAACTAATGGCGCTTGAGCCAAATCTTCAACAATGTTATAATGTTGAGTGGCTCGAGTGTTGGGATTGTACAAGTACTTTCGTAGCACACCTCAAGAAGGTGGTCAAATGGTGGAATCGGGATTAGGTTCCTCTATACGGAGAGGACCAGAACTAGATGGGGTAGAAGAAGAAGGGGTACCTTTTTTCTCTTTCCCTGTTTTCGGGGTAGGAGTTTGATAATATTTTGACCTGGTAACCATGTTAATCAGTGTACTCATCATGAACAATTGTGAACCTGTGGAAGCAGATGACTGAGGTTGGTCTACCATTTGAGTCTGTTGGGACGGAAAGGGATCTTTTAGAACAGCTGGGGTCCCTTTGAGAAAATTACTAACTTTAGATCATCTAGGAATATCCTTAGTGTATTGATCCTCCTCACAAATGAGGCATGGATATTTGGGCTTTGTTACACAAAAATATCGTTACCTTGATTATTTGCAGTCGGTGTAGGTCTATCATTACCTATACCAGCTTCCTAAGCAAGTCTTAAACCTCAGCTCTTCAAAACAAGCTTGAGAAATGAGAGAAAGACATCAAAAAAGCAATGTAACTCTAGTTCCGCACTTTCTCTCACTTTTTCCTGCAGGCCCGCACCTTTTGTTCAGAGTATCTGCATACTTATACACTCTGTATGTAAACGGAAAGGTGCGTACCCCTGTAAAAGTCAAAAGGCGCAATCTTTACCTTAAAAAACTTATCTTGGGTTAATTCTAGACTTTTCTAGAAGCATTTGTTATGTGGATTGTTTGCTCCAAGTGGTTCATGCATCCCATGAGAGGAGGAACTAATCCCTTGTTGAGAGGAGTTATCCCTTTGAAGGAGGACTCTATCCCTTTGAAGGAGGAGCTGGTAACTGATCTCCATTGCACTATAAATTGAGGCATTGGGTCAGTGGCCAGAGAGGTTAGAAGCTGAACTTTTGAGGGTAAATGCTAGTGAAATCAAGACTTCTTATTTGAGCTTAAGAGGAGAGATCACATACCTTTTTGGCTTCATTGGGGAGTGAGTGAAGCTTGTCAAAGTAGAGGAGACTTCTTGTTGGACCCTGGGAGGAGCTTGTATAGCGTCAAGGCAAAGGTTGTAAGGTTCTTTTCTTTTGAATTAATACAATCAAGCTCGTTTTTCTCAAAAAGTATCTTATGCTATTTGTTTCATGGATTCCTTGACTTTAATGTTAAATATGTTTTATAATATTGGATATTCAAGTGTTATTTAATTGTTTGCCTTGTTTGTGCTTGCAGGTTTGTGATAAAGGAACTTACTTGGATCAAAGAAGCGAAGGCATCTCCGAACTTGCGTTGGACATGAGGTAGGCCCTTAAACACACTTGTTTCCCATTACTTATCAAGTGCATTTAGAGAAATATAGTGTTTGGTTGATTTGTTTGTCATTAGGTCTTCATTAGATTCTAGGAAGGTCTATCTTGTCCGCAAGATCGACTGATTCCGTGTGACATGATGATCTACTAAATATAATGGCACTTTGATTGTATAAAAAAATGTTCACTTAATATTCTTTATAGATTCCTTGGTAGCCCATGTAGTAGCAATTTCCTCCTCCTCTGCACTTGACAAAGAAATAATAGACTACTTCTTAGCCATCTAGTTCATGGCTCCACCAAAAAATGTCAAATACACTTGTAGAGTTTCTGCTATCTACATCTCTAGCCTAATCAAGATATATAAAATATCATAAATATAATTATTCATTTTGATTTTTATTTTGACATAAAACATAGTCCTTGGTCTCCTTCAAATACCGAAAAATGATTTTCATAGTGACCAAATGCTCCTTCCTTGGATTAGACATAAATAGATTAACAACTCCCATTAAATGTTTAATTTCGGGCCTACATAAGAAACCCTAAAACCACAACTTATGGCATATTGGACATCTATTCCCTTTGTATTTCAGTATTAAAACATATCTCCATGTATATAGAGAAAATTGAAGAACCACATTTTCTAGAGGTAGATATAGATGTACCACTAGCAAAGGCATGTGAATCTATGGGTTGACTTTTGATGCCTACAATTGAGGTGAAGGTAAAGAAGGAAGGGTGACTGGTATGGAAAGCAAAATTCATGTCCAATAGAAGTGTTTACTTGGGGTGAGTTAGCAAGTATGACAATTCTAGTCTCTTTGGATTGGCTATGGGACATGCTAATGGATATCGATATACCTACAATTGATAGTTTGAGAGATGATGATGAGGTTGGTAGGTAGGAGGACAAGCTAATAAAGGATACAATCGAGAGCACAAGAGAGGTCACAAAGAGAGTACCTCTTTTTCCATTGATCACATATAAACAAAGTAGAGAGGTAATGCCATCTTGGCTAGTGGCTAGTGTGGAGTACTAAAGAAGGTATGTTTTTGATAATTATTTCAGCATCTTTTCATTAGAACTTACAAACCTTTTTGCATCATGAATTAGGAAAATGATGAAGAATTGTAATAAAACATGTGAGATTAATATGCAAGATGAAAACAATAACAATTTGTCATTTCCTTATGTAGGAAGAAGGAAAAATGAGAAGTTTCCGTTCTAAAGGAAAGGACAAAGACGGGTTAACCGCTGACCCTTTGACGGGAGACCGTATGCAAACAAGGCAAATCAAATCAAAGAGAATCAACCTTGGAAAGGAAGTGGAGATATCGGCTCGGCCCAGGAAAGAAAAGAAATGACTGAGGACTAACGGTTCTGCACTTAGATATCTCCGCCTTCACCCTTATAAAAGGGGCAACACTGTTAGCTTGAGGGGAGATATTGTTATATTTATGTAATTTCCTTTAAGATGAAAACTTTGATCATCGAGTCTTGTTAAGAACTGATCTATTGTAATTTCACTTTATGCGTTAATAAAAACTTGGTTATTATTTCATCTTTGAGTCTGGAATAACTTCAAGCAGTGTACCCCTGGAGGCTAAGGGCCCAGCCCTGGAGGACACTTGCTCTTGTACCATTATGTTTGGTTTATGCGTGGTTTGCTTATTGATGTTATTTGGTAATCTGATGTGTTTTGTAAGTTTACATCACATGCTCTGTTATGCTTAAATTATTAAGGTTTCTAAAGACAAAACTATTGTATTGACTCTGCATTGTAAGCACTGTTCTTTTAGGTGTTGATATAATACTGCTAGTCTTTACAGAATACTGTTGTTGTTCCATTATAGAGCCTTTGTGCTATGCACTTGTTCATTAACATTACGGAATTCATCTTGGAAGTTATGTTCTTTGCGATTGTTGGATTTATGAACAATGATGTTCTATTCTGAAATGTAGTCGTATTATTTCTAACTAAGATTGATACTTGGATTAGATTACTATTTAAGTGTGCTGTGTGTATATATGGTTTTCAAGCGATATTCCATAATTCATCAGTAATCAGTGCTGTTCCATTTTGGTGAGTTATTCAATCCGCCTTTAAGAGTGAAGGATTGCCGTTTGATTCTTGCGGGTTACGATTAGTGCATTTGATCTTAGAGACTAAGGTGTTACTGCTTGTTAGACTTAGTTGTTGTTCTATTTCTTAACTGTTGTTCCATTTCAGGTTTGCTATTCCATTTCAAATTTGCTGTTCCATTTTATATTTGTTGTTCCATTTCAGATTTGCTGTTCGATTTCTTAATTGTTGTTCCATTTCTTATCTGCCATTCCATTTCTTGTTATTTGTTATTTTGATGTGAAGAACGATCTCAGGCTACAGTGAGCATTAACATCTACTGTCCGGCTCCCAGATCCACGATATGTTATCTGGTTTCCTTCTCCATTAGTTTCCAAAGGGATGGGTTATTTCTACTGAACCCTTGACTGATAAATTGCTTAGTTTTTCGAATGTGTGGTTTAATCTTTTGAAGTAGTTAGCTGTAAACAAGCACCCGTTTACTCTTGTATTTTCAAACACTATGCTACTAGCATTACTCTAGCAAATGATAGCCTCAGACTGAGACACTCTTTTAAATAACAAAACGTTCCTGGATTAACATATTAATGTGAGGTAATTAGAGGTGAAAGAGACCCTTTATATAGCTCCACATTTTGGCACCGTTGCCGGGGAAAGAGTGTAGCCATTTGTTCTTTTTCTAAGAGTAGTGTACGAACCTGCTAGGGAAGGATTGGGTTTTGAAAACGGAAGGTAAGAACCTACATGTGGAGCATGTAACAACCCTGCTCCTCTGCTCGCTTTCCTGCAGATTTGCTGTTGTTTTGTTTGAGTAGAATTCAGTAGTTAATTTGTGTGCATGACTAAGCAGAAAAAACCAGAAAAAATTCCAAACCTCTATCCAAGCCCAAAAGAGCTAAGGGGCCGGTGACCCTTGGCTGACCAACCTTCATAGACAAAATCTACAAGAAAGCAGAATCTCAGCCCTCAGTAGGACCTAGGAAAGTTATTTCTAAACAACCTACTAGTTCCCTTCAGGCCACAGGATCACCATCTGTAGCCTTTGCTGAGGTGCATAGTCAAACTGAAGAGCAGGACTTTCAAGAAATTGAAAATTCTACTCTAGAACTATTGCAGGAAGGGAATTTCAGTAACCTTTGTGAAGGAGGAGGAGAGACAGGGGGAACCAAGGAACCAAGATCTCCTCTTGAGACAACTCAGCCATTGAACAACCCAGACAAGGGAAGTGCTGCAAAAATCATCTTTGAAGAAACTCAATCTCCTCAAACATTAGGCACTCTCATTATCCCAGATAGAGGAAGTGCTATTAAAACTATTCCTGTTAAAGCCATTCCCTCTCAACCTAGGAATACCCTCCTAGATATCCCAGAAGGTTATTGGCATATATTCGACCCAATGGCTAAAAACTAGCCAAACACCCAAACCTCTACATTACAATACCCCATAGTGGATTCTGCAGCAAATGCACCTATGAAAGCAATCCCTCTTCAACATATCCCTACATTCTATTGTCTTACATCAAAAGACCCAGATGCATTTTTATTTGAATTTGATGTACTGTGTAGGGGATATGATTACACCACTGACCCCCAGAAACTGAAACTATTTCCCTCTACACTAAAAGGGGCTGCTTTAAGATGGTTTATGGGATTAGGTGGTGGGGTTATAAATAACTGGGATCAAATGAAAGAATCTTTTCTAAAGAAATATCAGGATACTGCAGGTCTAGAGAACTGAAGGACGAAATATTCCAGATGATATCTAGACCAAACGAAACATTAGAGGAGTATGTGGAACGTTTTCAGTATAATCTACAAAGATCTCCTTATCCATCACTGCCTTTACCTGATAATGTGTTAAAAACAACATTAATAAGGGGCATGAAGGAACAATGGATTGAAACATTAAACATTATGGGAAAAGGAGATATTTATCAAGAAAATTTTGCTGACATTATTGATTTATGTATCAGGAGATGGAGAGGCAGCACAAGAATAAAACCAATAGAACATGATTGGTTTGTAAGAGATAATAAAATTTCAACAGAAGGAGTGACGCATGTAGAAATTGGAAATTTATTGGAGAATTTTAAAACTGATATACTAGGAACACTAACTACCCAACTTGATATTATGCAGGCCAAACAGAAGCAAATGGAGGCAGAACAGAATTTGGCAATCTTCTGTCCCCGATGCAGGAAAACGCATAGCCATAAGGAGTGTCCACTGGATGTAGTACAAACATGCACCATCTGCACAAAAGATCACCTTACAGAGAGCTGTCTCTCACTTCCTGGATTGAAAGAAGTATATAAGGAAGTAGAAGAAGAGCCAAAATTGGTGTATTTGCTCAACCAGGGCCGTCAGTGGTAGCCACGACAATCTGGTATGTTTCCAGACCCAACTTATTCTTTTCAGCCTCCGCAGTATAATGCTCAACAATATAATATATGGCAAAGTCCATTTCAACGCCCGTTTCCAAACTGGTCACCACAGTCGTTTCCTTCCTCAACCCCGTCGCTGAATCAGGCAAGCCAATCTGGTTGGCCGAATCTTCCTTATACCCCACCATATTGGCAAAATAGCGCATACCCACCACAATGGACTCCCCCTACTTCACAAAGTTCAGCCTGGCAGACAAACTAGTAGAGACCAATGCATCAGCCAGTAGGAGCCATTCCTCTCCCTCAACCTACACTGCCAGCCTTACAACAAAATCCCGAGTCTAATCTGAGACTGCAACTCCTAGCCCAATCCAACCCCAATCGAAATAACAGACCGGTCCAATCTGTCCAAATCATAGAAACACTAGAAATAGGAGCCGATCTGAGGGAGTGTAATGATCTTCAGTTAAGATCTAGGCGTATTATTGAAACCGAGGGAGATAAGACAGTTCAGGTTGAAAATCAGTTACCCAGAGAACATCTGTCACGAGAAGAGGATGTGAATAAACAACAAACTCATAATCAAGCAACCACATCCTCTCCCCTGTTCCCAGAATGATTAGTCATACCTCGACCTATACAATATCCTGATTTTGACATTTTGGGAGAATTACAAAATTTGTACATAAAAATTTCATTCCTCCAAGCCATTCAAGACATCCCGATATATGTAAAACTATCAAATAATTGTGCATAAAGAAACCAAGGAGGAATATAACAAATAATCCAAGATTCCAAGTAGTCGACACTCTATCTGACTTATTATCAGGAAAAGAAACACCCATTAAATACGAAGACCCAGGAAATCCAATAGTAACTATGAAAATTTATGGTAGACCCTTTCCAATGCCTTAGTTGATCTAGGACCTGCAATTAATATCTTAACAACCACTACCTACCAAAAGCTAAGCATTACATCTATAGAACCCACCTCTACCTTGCTAGAATTGGCTAACTGATCTGTGGTTAGGCCGGAGGGCACACTACATGATGTCATGGTCTCTATTGACTCCTGGGAATACCCAACCGATTTTCTGATAATAAACCCCAAAACCCGACTTGATGGACATCCATTGATTTTAGGTAGACCTTGGCTTGCCACTGCCGATGCCTATATTGGCTATCGGCAAGGAAATATGATCATAACCAGAGGAGCAGATATCAAGAACATAGTTCTATATCCTCCAGCACAACCAAGTGTCACAATAGTCAAAACTAATAGGCACCCTGTATCATACCTTACTGATAACATTAGATCTCCATTAACTATACAAGAGGCACTTGATTTCAAAGACCAAACAGAAGACGATGCAATTAATAATTTCATTAGTCAAACTGAACTCACATCCCGCACACAATGTCACATGATAAAAGCAACATTTGATAGTGAATTAGAAGAACATCCTCTTAAAGATACACATGATCATACAATACCTGCTACCTCTGTTGCAAATAGTAAAATTGTGGAAATTGAACCGGGAAAAACCTTAAACATTACTGCCAACCTCACATCCGAACAAGAAATGAAGCTCATCCATGTGTTAAGGAAATATAAAGAAGAATTTGTACGGGACCACCTTGATATGAAAGGAATTGACCCCTAGTTATGTACACACCACATTTACATAGAGAAAGATGCAAGACTTGTTCGACAGCCTCAGAGGAGACTAAATCCTCATCTAAAATATGTGGTAAAATTTTAACTTCAAAAACTTTTAGATGTCAATTTGATTTATCCTATCTCTAATAGTAAATGGGTCTTTCCACTTGTGGTGGTAACAAAAAAGAATGGGAAATGGAGAATCTGTGTGGACTACAGAGAGCTAAATAAAGCAACACAAAATAACCACTCCCCTCTCCTATTCATCGACCAAGTATTAGACACTTTGGCAGGAAAGAAATTATTTTCTTTTTTGGATGGCTTTAGTGGATACAATCAGATTCAGATTGCCCCTGAAGACCAAGACAAAACTACTTTTTCTTGTCCTTGGGGAACACTTACCTACCAAGTTCTACCTTTTGGCTTATGCAATGATCCTGCCACATTCCAAAGGGCTATCCTTAGCATTTTTGCAGACTTAATAAATGAAGGACTTGAGGTATACATGGATGAATTTACACCATACGGAGATGATTTCGATCTAGCATTGGATACACTAGAAAAATTCCTACAACGCTGCATTGCTACTAGACTTTGTCTAAGCCATGAAAATTGTTATATGATGATGACATAAGGACTTATCCTACGACACTATATTTCAATAGCTGGCATTCAGGTAGACCCATACAAATCCAAATACTTTTGCTTATTCCCACTCCTACCACTCAAACAAAGGTACACAGTTTTCTTGGATTTTCTGGTTATTACAGGAGGTTTATAGAACATTATTTGCGTATTGTTGCAACTTTGTATGCACTAACTGGTAACGTTGATTTTCTTTGGACAGAAAAATGTGATCGTGCTTTCAAGGATCTGAAGAAGCTCGTATCCACAGCCCCAGTCCTTCAAGGACCAAATTGGGATTTTCCATTTCAGATATCATCTAATGCCTTAGATACAACCATTGGAGCGGTCCTTGGGCAGGAAGAGGATAGAAAACCATATGCAATTTATTACATTAGCAAAAATTTATCCCCTGCTAAATTAAACGACACTGTTATTGAAAAATAATTTCTAGCTGTAATACATGCTGTCAATAAGTTCAGACATTACATTACTGGATATCCTATTATCTTGTACACAGATCATTCTTCCATAAAATATTTAGCAAACAATCATATCACAAATGGCAGAATAACTAGATGGCTGATTTTATTGCAGGAATTTGATATTACAATCAAGGATCGACTTGGAAAAGAAAATCCTGTAGACGATTTTCTCTCAAGAATGCCAAAGCCAATTGATGTAGCAACAGTTGAATATCAATTTCCGGATGAGCATCTCTTTGCTGTGGCTGTTCAAACACCCTAGTATGCTGATGTTGCCAATTACCTAGCAGTACGTAAACTACCAAAGCATCTAACCCTAATGAGCGAAAACAGATTGTTCAGTGGAGTACTCAATTTTCTTGGATTGGGGGCTATTTGTTCCACACAGGGGCAGACATGCATATCATGAGATGCGTTCGAGAAGATGAAATCTTTGACATTTTAAAAGCCTGTCATGACAGACCATGTGGTGGACATTTCGCTGATCATAGAACTGGACATAAAGTGCTGCAAACAGGGTATTATTGGTCCACGATTTCCAAAGATGCAAAGGAATTCGTCCAAGCCTGTGACAGTTGCCAAAGAGCAGGAAGCCCTGGTGAGTCTGATGAGATGCTTCTGAAACCACAGCTAGTCATCGAACCATTCGAGCGATGGGCTCTTGATTGCATTGGACCAATTAACCCATCATCAAACCAGAAAACATATATTTTGGTGGCAACAGAATATGTCACCAAGTGGGTTGAAGCAGAGGCATTGCCAAGAGCTACAAAGGACTTTGTCATACAGTTCCTATTCCATCTATTTGTACATTATGGCCTTCCAAGAGAGATAATTAGAGACGGTGGACCACAGTTTGTTGGGAACAGAATAACTGCAACACTCAACAACTATCATGTCCAGCATAAAATCACTACTCCATACCACCCACAGGCAAATGGGCAGGTAGAAAGTAACAATAAAATAATAGAAGCAATCCTAACGAAAACCATTTCGTCAAATAGACGTGATTGGGCTGCTAGACTACCTGAAGCACTGTGGGCTTACAGAACAACATGGAGAAGTACCACTGGTTGCTGACCTTATCAATTAGTGTTTGGAAAACAACCCATTTTTCCCATAGAATTTGAAATCCAAACATTACGAACAACACAGGAAGTTGGCTTAGATCTAACCGAGGCACAGATTAATTGATTACAGTAGATCAATGAGCTGGACGAAATTAGGCTCTCTGTACTTCAAACAAAACACTGCCCTGATCCAGCAACAATGAGCTAAATGGCATGATGCTGTCATTAAAAATAAAGTCTTCCATGAAGGTGACTGGGCTCTTTTGTAAGACTCCAGGTTTCAGGATTTCCCCAGGAAACTCCAGACTCGTTGGTTGGGACCATACGAAATCCAGAAGGTACATGACAACGATACCCTTACTCTAATCACTATTGACGGTTCTGGATATGCCTTCAAGGCAAATGGCCACCGAGTTCATCTCTATCACAAACCACTCACTCGGGAGTCCTTCTGCCAGCAGCTATGCCGAGACTCTAATATGGAGATTTTGGGGGAGGAAGAGAAGTCTTCCTCACCTGTAATTCATTAAGGAATTTATTTCTTTTTACAGTTTGTACATAATTTCTTTTCTTTTGTTGAATAATTTTTTATACATACTTTTGAATTAACATTTTGCTGTTCCTTTTTTCAAAAGAACAACATTTTCTTCTGGCTGTTCATTTTTCAAAAGAACAACCCCCTTTGGATCAGCCGTCATTTTGCTGTAATTTTGTTCTTTTTCTTTATTTCTGTGTTCTGCTATTCCTTTTCCAAAGGAACAACATTTTTGATTTCTGCTATTCCTTTTCCAAAGGAACGACATTTGTGTGTTTTGCTTTTCCTTTTCCAAAGGAACAACATTTTTTATTTCTACTGTTTCTTTTCCAAAGGAACAACATGTGTGTGTTCTACTGTTCCTTTTCCAAAGGAACAACATTTTTGATTTCTGTTGTTCCTTTTCCAAAGGAATGACATCTGTGTGCTTTGCTGTTCCTTTTCCAGAGGAACATCGTTTTCGATTTCTGCTGTTCCTTTTCCAAAGGAATGGCATTTTTTTGCTTTGCTGTTCCTTTTCCAAAGGAACAACATTTTCGATTTCTGCTGTTCCTTTTCCAAAGGAATGACATTTGTGTGTTTTTGCTGTTCCTTTTCCAAAGGAACAACATTTTCGATTTCTGTTGTTCATTTTCCAAACGAACGAAATTTGTTTGCTTTGTTGTTCCTTTTCCAAAGAAACAACATTTTTGATTTCTGTCATTTCTTTTCCAAAGGAACGACATTGGTGTCTTTAGCTGTTCCTCTTCCAAAGGAACAACATTTTCGATTTCTGTTGTTCCTTTTCCAAAGGAATGGCATTTGTGTGTTTTTGCTGTTCCTTTTCCAAAGGAACAATGTTTTTGATTTCTGCTGTCCCTTTTCAAAAGGAACAACATTTGTTTGCTTTGCTGTTCCTTTTCCAAAGGAACAACATTTTCGATTTTTGCTGTTCCTTTTCCAAAGGAACAAAATTTTCCATCTTTGCTGTTCCTTTTTCAAAGGAACGACATTTGCATTTTTTGCTGTTCCTTTTCCAAAGGAACAACATTTGTGGTCTTTTGTTGTTCCTTTTTCCAAAAGGAAGACCACTTGCATTCTTTTGCTCTCCCTTTGAAACAGCTTGTTCCTTTTGCTGTTCTAAATTAAGGATGCTTATTGTTCCTGTTCTTTCAAGTCTTTTAGAATACAGCTATGCACTTATGCAATGGATACAAAATCACAACATACTGAAATCAGTGAATCATAAATCGCTATATTTATAAGAAATTTCTCTGAATTGGTAAGAGGACAGAAGGAAGGACACACTTATTCATTATCTTTTGCTGTCATTGTTTTATTAATTCTGCCCTGATTAGTTATTTTTATCATGTTGGTCCCTTTTAATCCTCTTCGATAATTATTCAGGAATAAGAGCAAAAGGTTTATATCTTCCTATTGAGATGTTAAGACTTCTTCCACCATTCCTACTCTTAAGGAGTGTTGAACCACCCTTTGTGTATAAATAGGGAAAGCACTGTATGAAAAAGAAAGAAAAAAAAGCAAACATGACTTATAAGTTGTCAAATGCAAGATAGGGGGTCTCATCAAGAGCCAGCCTACCATGATCATGAGGATGAAAGCGAAGTGGCATTCCCACTATGGCCACCATACCAGGGATATGGTCCAAAAGGTATATCAAATAAGGAACCCTTGGAACAGGAGGTCTCATCACGAGCCAGCCTGCCCACCTTTCGCTCCTTCCTCATGAATGGCATTACGACTAACTCGTCACTAAGCCAACATAATGGCCTACATTTTGACATCACACAACATTTCCTAAGCATACACAAAGGATCATGGTTCCATGGGTGAAATAAACAACTATGCCAAGGTTATGGACACCCGTCGGCAGCAGAGCAATGTTAATGGAATTGAAGTCACATTATTTACACCAATAGTAAGTTATTAGCACCCTTCTGTTTCTTATGCCTTAGTAATCAATTATGTATTATTTCCCAAATTATACAACGCATGAATATATATTATCACCAATCATGACAAAACAATTGACAATGACCACATGAGACTCTCTATCCACGGCAAATGTCCTATCCCCAACCTCGCATCATATCACTGCAGTCTCTTACGTATTAAGCGACCCAACTCTACGCCTCGATTTCAGTAATTTGCTACTTTTGTAAGCATGGCATATTGCCATACGCTGTTCCTTAAGGACTCTGTTTCAGAACGGGTGTCGCTCCTTTATTTGATGACCGGGATGGCCTATCACTTTGCGGGGGGGGGGGGGGGGAGGTTAACCTCATCATTCACTGGATTACGTGTCAGATCACTATTCGGAAAGCTGTGTACTTGGGTATAGCACGGCTCAACGGTATACCATTTTTTATTTTTCTGCATGAATTGCTGTTCATAAGCCATTTCCATGGTATACTCTGTAGCATTAGATTTTGAGTGAGTCTTGCTTTTTTAGCCTCTCTGTGTTTTAACAGTGTGAACAGCTGTCGTTCCATTGAAAGTTTACAGTGAAACCATAAGCATGGGAGGAAGATTGATTCAGAGAGAACTATAGGTGTTAACAGTCTTTGCTGCTGCATGGGAAATCCTGGCAAAAGCAGGGTGGCTGACTTATCTCAACCGCTTGCAGGAGTCTAATGAGACTGTGGCAGTTGAATTCTTGTAGAACTTGCAAGAGGATCACTCCACAGTGAGGGGGAGATGCATAGCAGTCACCAATGACATAATCACATAAGTCTCGGGACTGCTAGCCGCTGGACCTGTATGGACGTTAAAGAAGGAGAGATTGCAGAAGATTATAGAAATCTTCCAAGGCGAAGGCTAGAGCCTGACAATTAGAGGAAAGGGGGTTCTGCCAGCAGCACTAGGAGAGCCGTGGGTGGAATTGGTGAAGACCAATCAAAGCTACATCACCTGTGAAGGTAGAAAAGACGTGGTAAGACCATGACATCTTAAACTCTTAGCTGTACTAAAACAAAAATGCTCTATAAATTTACCTGCATTTTTGAATTCATTACTTCATGACGTTGCACGGAGCATAAAAAAGGCACAGCATGTAGAGTCAGTTGTTAGTCATCATGGTTTGATTCGGCTAATAGTCAGCCATAGCCTTACCCAGCAGCAGAGCAGCTGGAAAGAGCTAATTGCCATGATAAATGGAGGATTGACCACACCATCCCCAAAACGTAAACATGCCACCAGTACACCCGAGTATCCAGAAAAACGCAGGAAATCGGTCTGGCTAGCACGACTACGAGGGAGGTTGGAGAAGCCCCAAGAAAACACCAGCCAGCTGGTAGAAATAGAAGATGAGCAACCCCCACGACCAGAATGGGAAGATGATGAGAAAGGAATGCAGGAAGAAGGAGAAGGAGAAAAAGAAGAAGAAGTTGAGCAATCATAAGAAGAAGGAGAAAAAGAAGAAGAAGCTGAGCAATCTGAACAGAAGGAGGAAATGGAATAGCAGGAAAGTAGCCCATTGAAGGACCCATTGGGAGAAGATGAATTGGCCAAAGTTTTGGCCAATATGGGCGAATATGGCCAACCTTCAAGTCCATTAGACCTCCATGCCAAAGAAAAACCTCAGGAGGAAAATGCACCTAAAGAATCACATGCAAAGGAGGCAGAAGAAGAGAATCTGCCTATTCATGATGAAAATATGACAGGAGATGCTGAATAGGAACAATATGTTCCTAACGAGAAGACACTAGAAGAAATTACGGAGGAAACGGGGGCAGAAAAGGAGTTTGCCCAAGAAATAACAGAATCAGTTAGGGTTCTTGCCCCGGAACAACCAGAGCAGAGCAATGAAGAAACACCCCAAAAAGAAAATCAGGGAATTAGTCGCAGTCCAGGTTGCAGTGAACAACCTGCTATTCCTTCTAAGGAAATTGCGGAAATTAGGGAATTGCGAAAGGAACAACAGAGATTACTGAATATAAAAGTTCAGCTCCTTCAGCAGATTAGGATTGTAAAAGCAAGGAAAAGGGCAAAAAATACTTCGGGAAGGAAAACTGCAACCACTCCAGTAAAACCCCTCAAGACAAAGGGGTGGAGGACTAGAGTCCATCCTGCTGTTCAAAACCCTGTCGAAAGCTAGGTTGCTGTTCCAAATGATGCTGAGAAACAGACTGCAGTTTCAATTTAAAAGGAACAACAATGGACTGATATCCACGTTAAGATAGAAATGGATGAGATGTTGACCCACAATAAGGAAATTCAGATGGAGGCACCACCTTTGGGAGTGATAAGAGTCATGAACTCAAAACAACGCAATAGGAAAGTTCAGGTAAAACTCCCGGCCTCGACTGCCGTATGGAAAAGAGATCCAAAAACGGTGACCCTATGAAAGGATTTGAAGCAAGCTCAGCAAGCAGCAGAAAAGCTTAGAGAGCAAACGGTCCTGCGAGAAAAGTATGAAGAGCTACAATAGCAGCTTAGGAACGTCAATCTATCTGAAAGCCAGGCCTTTGAAGGGTGGTGAAGGGAAGAAGAGAAAGTCGTGAAGGTAACTCGTAGGTTAGATATAGTTATCAAGCAGATGGATACCTTATGTTCTTTATACAATGACATCCTAGCATGTAGAGACCCTGCTAAGAATTATGCCTTGTTTTTAATGGAAAGATATTTGAAATTGAAAATAAAGGTTGTTAAAGCAGGTGCTCCCATACAAATTAACACCATCAATGATTTTATAAACTGCTGTAAGCACTACGGGTAAAAGTTCAGAGACTACTATGTGAGTTTTATTTACATAACCTTGTATTAGAATAGGAGACCAAGCTGAACCCTGGTCCTTTTGTTCGGGATATCCAATTACAGGCATTTATTTCATTTGGGTTTAATCAAATCAAATGGCTTAAAGCCTATAATGCTTTCCAAAGGCAAGAAAATGGATTAGATTTATGGATAAGAGCTGAGCCTAGGGATCTAGTACAGTTATGGAGAAAACATAGAAACCTCATGAAGAATCCAGGTGTAATTGAAGCATTAGGACCCATGCATGAGGCAATCATTCGGTAGGGATTAGAATACTTTTTCTCTATCAAAGACCCTACCATTGATGCAGCTAAATTTCAATATCAAATCTCTAATCCGAATATCTAGCTCAGGGAACCATTTAAGTATGAGAATTTTAAATTAGCTGCCAACCGCTTGCACCTCTATGGTGAAATCATTTTGAGGGCTGGGCCATCCTAGTTAGGATATAGGTTCCGGAGTCCAATCATTTGGCATCTTGCACCCCGATACCAAGCCCTGTATGAGATGCCTGAGGGTCAGAAAGGCCATTTCTTTGAATATCTAGTTACGCATCATGGCTGTAGGCCTTCACATGAGATTCCATCTCCAACCTACTCACTCACTGCCTTACACGTCAACTACAATGTTTTCATGAGGGCATGAAAAAGGGTAAGCAGGGGGGTGTGTGGAGTAGTAAAGAAGGTATGTTTTTGATAATTATTTCAGCGTCTTTTCATTAGAACTTACAAACCTTTTTGCATCATGAATTCAGAAAACGATAAAGAATTGTAATAAAATATGTGAGATTAATATGCAAGATGAAAACACTGACAATTTTCATTTCCTTATGTAGGAAGAAGGAAAAACGAGAAGTTGCCGTTGTAAAGGAAAGGACAAAGATGGGTTAACCGCTGTCCCTTTGACGGCAGACCGTATGCAAACAAGGCAAAGCAAATCAAAGTGAATCAGCCCTGGAAATGAAGTGGAGATATCAGCTCAGCGCAAGAAAGAAAATAAATGACTGAGGACTAACGGTTAGATATCTCTGCCTTCACCCTTATAAAAGGGGCAACACTGTTAGCTTGAGGGGAGATATTGTTATATTTATGTAATTTCCTTTAAGATCAAAACTTTGATCATCGAGTCTCGTTAAGAACTGATCTATTGTAATTTCACTTTATGCGTTAATACAAACTTGGTTATTATTTCATCTTTGAGTCTGGAATAACTTCAAGCGGTGTACCCCTAGAGGCTAAGGGCCCAGCCCTGGAGGACACTTGATATTGTACCATTACGTTTGGTTTATGCGTAGTTTGCTTATCAACGTTATTTGGTAATCTGATGTGTTTTGTAGGTTTACATCGCATGCTTTGTTATGCTTAATTTATTAAGGTTTCTAAAGACAGAACTATTGTATTGACTCTGCATCATAAGCACTGTTCTTTTAGGTGTTGATATAATACTGCTAGTCTTTACAGAATACTGTTGCTGTTCCATTACAGAGCCTTTGTGTTGTGCACTTGTTCATTAACATTACGGAATTCATATTGGAAGTTATGTTCTTTGCGATTGTTGGATTTATGAACAATGTTGTTCTATTCTGAAATGCAGTCATATTCTTTCTAGCTGAGATTGATACTTGGATCAGATTACTAATTAAGTGTGCTGTGTGTATATATGGTTTTTAAGCGATGTTCCATAATTCATCAGTAATCAGTGCTGTTCCATTTTGGTGTGTTATTCAATCCGCCTTTAAGAGTGAAGGATTGCCATTTTATTCCTGCGGATTACGATTAGTGCATTTGATCTTAGAGACTAAGGTGTTACTGCTTGTTAGACTTAGTTGCTGTTCTATTTCTTAACTGCTGTTCCATTTTAGGTTTGCTGTTCCATTTCAGATTTGCTATTCCATTTCATATTTGTTGTTCAATTTCTTAATTGCTGTTCCATTTCCTATTTGCCGTTCCATTTCTTGTTATTTGTTATTTTGGTGTGAAGAATGATCTTAGGCTGTAGTGAGAATTGACATCTATTGTCCGGCTCCCAGATCCATGATCTGTTCTCTGGTTTCCTTCTCCATCAGTTTCCAAAGGGACGGGTTATTGCTACTGAACCCTTGACTGATAAATTGCTTAGTTTTCCAAATGTGTGGTTTAATCTTTTGAAGTAGTTAGCTGTAAACAAGCACCCGTTTACTCTTGTATTTTAAAACACTGTGCTACTAGCATTACTCTGGCAAATGATAGCCTCAGACTGAGACACTCTTTGAAATAACAAAATGTTCTCGGATTGACATATTAATATGAGGTAATTAGAGGTGAAAGAGACCCTTTTTATAGCTCCACAGCTAGATATAGAGAATATATGGAGCTTAGGGAGAAAATTGATTAGGATCACACTATGGTGGATGAGACAAAATATAGGCTAGGAGAGGTGTTACAAAGATTTTTTTCACTGTCCCTATACTCCCCATCTATGATCCTAGAGGACCTCTATAGTCTACCCGACATGCTTTCCCATCATGAAGAAACTCCAAGTATGTCCCTCTTCATGAGAAAAATAATTCCCCTTTGCATAATTTCCCAAGAATATTCCTTCTATCTAAGTTTGCAAGACTAGTGCTACTGACCAGCTTTCTCCTTGCACCAATTTACAGAGGTTAAAACTAACCCTCAATTTGATCAAATCAACTGAACCCTTTTCTAGTTGCACATATCCTATTTTCGAAGGTTTTTTAAATGAGTCGAAGCTTCCATGTCTAGAAGACTCGCAATGGAAGTCTAGTAGATGGTTGGGCTGGATAGAGCCGAGGAAATCAGTTTGGGTTCCATTCCCCTATTAGGATGGAACAACCTCAAGAGATAAGACATTCTCCCATGATGAGAGGAACCATCTCCCATCCATCCAAGCTATATAAACTTCTCTTTTTCACAAGCAAAATCTAGTTGGATTTTTGGAGCAAGTGTGAATAACCAACAATTCATTTATAGCTTATAGCTTTCTAATCTATGTTTGGGGGGGAATAGAATGATTTTGGTTTGGTTTGAGACTAGAGGGAAAGGGGCCTTAAACTTCCATTTGTTGGGGCTATCTATGAAGTGCTAGAAGAAGTGTGGGAATTCGGATATGTCGGGGGAGACCAGTAATGTCAAGGCACTGGTTGTAATCTCTTTCTAATTTATATTAATGCAATTATCGATTGATTTCATACATAAAGTGTCATTTTACATATTTATGGCTTAATGTTCCTTGACCTATTAAGTAGGTTGAATACAATATTGCATGTTGTCACATTTATTGTTGTTTTATTTTTCTTGTTTCAGGTATTTGAAGGAAGGAAATGGAAGATAGCTAGAGTGAGGAAGCAGGATCATCACCAAGAAAAATAGCATTCTAAGAGGTAGGCCCTCTTAATTGCTTCTAGCTTCAAGAGATTTTCCGTAGATTGTTTGTTTGTGGCTAGACCCGCTCTCTCGGGTTAGAGGAATTGTTTGTGTCTGCATTGAGAATTTACCTACACCACAAATTGGTGACTCCACTAGGGAGCCAATCCTTATGTTTGATTGATTGTCATTTTATGGTTTTGTGTGAACCTTTCTAGTATCACCATTTCCCTTTAGTTCTCTATGCCTTGCTTGGTTTACTATTCTAAGCCTAAAATTTACAGTGGTAAGTCTGGTCTTAGCCTTTGAAATTTTTTAGTTTTTTTCTTGAATCCTTGGTCAACGTGTTTATTTTTCTAATAGTCACACAGACCCCCTTTTAGTGCATTTTGTCAGTTAGGTAGTCATGCCAACTTCCTTTTAGCATGTGTTGTCAGTTAGGCAGCCACACCAATTTTTGTAGGTGAAGATCAGGGTTTCCCCTAGATCATAACTAGTGTGTCTTTCCCTCTTAATTTTTGCCTCTTAGCTCATTTTTCCTATGTTCTCCCTAACTTGAAAGATTCATTAGCTTGGTTTGTGTGCTTGCTTGGTTTAGCCCACCCTATGATGTGTTAAATTTGGCCCTATGTGAAATTCCTTTTTATTTTTTCTTTGAATCCATCGATCAATGCTACTTGTAGCATAGCTAGTTGTGTTGATTAGGCCATTAGTGGTAGTTGCAGTCTGGGCAGTCATGTCGGTTGTGCCAATCAGAACTAGTTGTCAGTTAGGCAGTTGCTTTGGTCTCCAAGTTAAGAAAAAATTAGAATTTCTCCCATTCTAGTGCTAGTGTGTCTTAACCCTCAGACTCTCTTCTTTCGCCCAAAAGTGACTAGGATGCTTTGTTTTCTGGTTTTGATTGATTGATTGGCTGAAGTTTCATTGCTAGATTTTTTGAGTTTGTTGGATGGTTTCTATGACCCTAAGGCATCTAGGTCAATTACCGTTCATTTGTTTGTTCACTCATTATTTCAAGATTATGATTTACTGCTTCATTTAATCCATGTTTCAGTCACAACATCTTCAATGCTTCATTTTCAATTGAATGAGTGAAAGAGTCTCATTTGTTCTCTTATTTCGAGTGTCTCTTTTCTTGTTCTGAGCATAGATTACATTGCTTGATTTGTCGATTGAAGCATTTATGTGTTTGGTTTGTTTGATTCAAGGAAGAAGTTGCTTTTGGTTTCATTTATCATGCTTTGGATTTGATCGATGCTTGTTTGTTCGGAATTGTGAAAACTTTCATTCAAGTGCTTTACATGGAAGATTCATTTTTCATTTTATGAAGAGAAGAACATCATTCTCGTTTACTTAAGCGAAAATATTGCATTAGCAGTGTCATTGAGAAGCTAGAATTGCATCATCATAAGCATTGGAAATGAAATGAAACTCCGTTTGTTGTTATAGGAAGATTCAGCGTATTTAGGAGATTTATTAGAGAAAGATTTCATTCTTTGATTGTTGAATTGATCTTGTGTTCTCTATCTCTCAATTAGTGTTAACTTTCATCGAAGACAAAGATCTCTTTTCTCATATAGCTGCATGTAGGAGTTTTGTTAGATGACAGTGGTAGGGCCTTGTAATTGAAACCTAATTCAAGATCAACCATTAAAATTTATTGAATTAACCTAAGGAAGCATTGAAACTTAACACCCACATTTAGTGGTCTAGGATAGAGATGTGTTTTGGCATCTTTAAACCTAGTATTTGTCATTCCCTTCGGCACTAGACATTGCTAGTACGGACTTGTGCTCCCCATACCATCATGTATATAAAGGGAGACCCCACTAGGTTGCAATCCTTTATCCATAGCAAGCTAATTCTTCCACCTTGTAAATGTGATACATTGAACACAACATTCGGGGATATTTCCTGCCCATACTTCTCGGTTTGCCGTGAGGTATTATGTAATTCACGGTTACCTGTTAATCCTTTTTATCTATATCATCCTAAGTAGTCATTTTGATTTTTTTGACTCCTATAAAATATCACCGGAGAACTTGTCCTTTCGAGCTTGTTAACTCTGAAAGCAACTAGAGTCACCTTTTGTCCTTTTCTTGACTCTTAAATTATTAAAAGGCAAAGTTTCATTCTAGTGTTTAACAATTAACTACCCATGAAATATTCCTGGTTAAAGTTATCTTCCTTAGTGATTATTTAGGATCGATTCCAATGGAAACTTTCCCAGAGTCTACCAGTTAAGGATTCCCCTTGGATGGGAATCCTGGTCCTTTTCCTTCTTTTGAAAATGATGGTGCTCCTTATATGGCAACGTTGTCCCTCCCTGGGTTAACCAGTGGTTTACCTATCTAGTTATTTTTGACCTCAGTGGTCCAGAGTGTCTGACCCTTGCCCAACCATTTCCTTCATTTGAACCACATCATGTTGATTCTAAGGTTGACCTCTCACCTTATTCCCCTATTTTTTTCACCCTCCTCTTTTACTCACTTGGTGAAAGTTTGAAATCTAGTAACCAGAAGGCTAAGAAGAAGAAGAAGACGAAGAAGAAGAAGACAGATAAGCGAGAGGCCAACTATGTGGTTGTTACTCCAAATGCACCTCCTGTAGACAAACCTTTCGATCATCCATGGAAGTTCAGATTCCCTTGCAAGCTGTGTAAGGGTGATCATCTCCTTTGAGAGAGTCCAGGCATTCCCAGAGTCTTAGAGGTATGGCCTCAAGACCTGAATCGACCATCCCCATTGACCTCTGGAGATCATGTCGATGCTACACCCTCAACTAGTGATACTAAGAAGAAAGGGAAGATTAGATTATTATGTAGGTTATGTGAAGGAGAGAACATCTTCACCTTTGTCCTCTTCTGGATAGAGCATCCAAAGCTTTGGAAAACCTTGCAGCTCCTCAACCCCAACATCCTGTTGGTTATTAGAGGCTTTCTTCTGACCCTCTCCTAGTTGGTAAAGAGATTGACATGGATTCATCTCTTTCCCATCCTGTTCTTCTTGAGAGAGACTCTCTTTTGGTTTTTCCCAACCAACCATTGGTCAAAAGGAGTGTCGACTTGGCTCTGCCTTTAGTTTTTCACTCTATTCTAGAAGAGTGTGGTGATCATACTACTCATTTTCTTCTCGTCTCCTCAAATTCTAATGAATCAAAGAGCAACCCTCTTATCCCAGTTGTTCATGAGAGTCCTTCCCCTTCTCTTGTAGGGCATGGGGGGCAATAATATGATACCCCACCAAGTAGTCTTGTTGTTTATGTTGATTTGAGTCAATTGAATGCTTTCCACCTTCCATATTATGTGCCTTTCCAGATCACAGTGCAAACCTATAATATGGTAGTACATTTCACTATATTAGATGAAGGCACGTATGATAGAATCATGTCTTCTACTACTTGGCAAGATTTAGGTTCTGCACATCTTGCGCCTGTCACTTGAAATTCGTTGGCTTTCAACGGAGGAACCAATTAGCCCTTAAAGATCCTTCTGAAGTTCCCTCTTATTTTGAGGAAATATAATTTATATAGATATGATGGTAGTCCAAGGTCCCTTAGATTTCAGTCTTCTCCTTGGATGCAACTATGTTTATGTCATGGGAGCTATTGTTTCTTCACTTTTCCCTATGGTTTATTTTCCTCACGAAGGGAGAATTATGATGATTGATAAACTGTCGTTCATTGGTCACCAGGTGCCTCCTTTGCAACCATCATCCCCTATCAGCTCTTTTTTGCAAGTAGTACCTTCCCCACCATAGGTAAATTATGTGGCTACCCATTCCATATCCACATCTGCTAATGATCACACATATGGTATTGTACATTATGTACTGGGGGCATTGGAACCCGATCTATCTTTGGTACCAAATGACATGTATTCCTCCTAGAGCGTGGTTATTTCGTCTAGTGAAGACCTCTTGGGAGTCATGTTCTCTTATGGGTCATGAATAGATGTCATGAGGATAGTTCATGGTCTTGTGTCAACCTTGTTAAAAAATGAAACGAGAGTCACGAGGATAGTCCCTAGTCTTGTGTCAGCCTCGTTAAAAAATGAAATGAAATGTCATGGAGCATAATTCTTAGTCTTGTGTCAAACTCGTTAAAACATGAATCAAGGAGAACGAGGATAGTTATTTTCTCTATCAACCTTGTTAAAAAGTGAAACCAATTTCAGTGATAGTTCTTTTACTGTGTCGACCTCATTAAAAAACGAAACACCTCCCTTTTCCAAATCGAGTCTTTGATTAAGATCTGGTAAAATCCCAGCCGAGTCTTTCTTGGATCTCAAAAGTGAACCTTAATTTCATCCACCTAGTTGAATGAAATGAAGCTTGGCGGGCATGTACCTTGCATTGAGTCATTATTTTGGGGGGTATGCAAACTTATCTCAAGCATAGTTTTTCATTTCAAGCTTGTGTAAAAATGAACCCATGCCTAGTTTACATCTCGTGTTTGTTGTTTTAATCAGCGGATTTCTACTAGATGAGCCTTGGTTGTTTTATTCCATTGCCCCCATCTCTTTGGCTGATCATATGCTTTCACTTGGTTGTTTTTCCTTCCTTGAGGGACTACAGCGATGAGTTGTTTTATTAGCCAACCTCTTGACCATTACATGTTTTGAGAAGTTCCAACATTGTTGGAACCAGTTGCTATCCTTTATACCACTCATTCCTCTAGGATGAGTCACCTTTAATATATTTTCTGGCTTGTAAAAAATGAAAATATCGCCGATTATTTTTCCCTTTTTGAATCGTTAAAATATAATAAAAAAAGGAGGTTTTCTTTCAGCTCTTTTTCGACTCTTAAAACACGAAAAATAATGTCGATCTCTTGTCCTTTTAAACTCGTTAAAAGCTGCAGAACGTCGTTTACCCCTTTTTCGAGTTGGCATATACTGTTTATGAAAAAGATACTCCTTGACTGAAATGGTCAAGTGGTTCTCTCAAGTATCATTTTCTACCTTTCGGGCTCAAGAGAAACAAATGTACGAAAAGGGACCATGTGGAGTTTTCTTTTTCGTGTCTCTTTCAAACTCTCTAAACATGAAAAAAATACTGAACTACCCCTTTATCAGACTCGTTAAAACATTAAATGACATAGGACTTGTCATTATTATGAGACCGACCTACTCCTTCCCAGGGCTCGAAAAGCATACTAGGATGGATCCATCCGAAGGATGAACTTATAGTGTAAGCATATGCTATCCCCTTCAAGATTGTAATAAAAAATAAATGGGTTACCTGCCAGAAATGGTGGGGGAAAATTTGGAAATTATATCAGTCGTGTCAGCAACTCACTCTTGCACATGACACTTTCTTCTTCATGTCGGGTTGGGATATCCTCCTTTTCATTTCACCTTCCTAGGTTGGGCTACTCATTTTTGCCTTCCATTTGATCCCTGCCACGTCATCATGACCACCAATCCTATGGATCCAACAACTACCAAACTCAAGAATCATGTTTTTGATATGTTCAAGGGTCAGTCCTTTTGCAGTTACAGTTACTCCTGATTCTCTTTATCATTTGAAATCATTTTCATCCCTTTGTCTCATTTCAATGATGTGGGATACATCATGGCCCTCCTTTGACACAGTCATTTCTTGTCAACTTCAACTCATTATCCAAGAAGATGACCGAGAGAATCCCTTCCATAACCTTAAATCTTGCATGCCCTAATGGTAGGTTCTTCACATTCAATGACAAGTTCACATCATTTGCTTTCGATCGGGTGATTTCATGGGTGTTCAACATCAGTTCCTTTATTCACTTTTTGTGAACTGTGCTGCCAGTACCTTTAGAGCCATTATCATTATTGGTGGTTTCTCTCGC
>APFE031738477.1:108681-140086 GCA_000404065.3 Pinus taeda
ATTGATGACTACACCAGAATGTGTTGGGTTTATTTATTGAAGAAAAAATTTGATGCTTTCCTAACATTCAAGAATTTTCATAAATGGATTGAAAATGATGCACAATCTCATATTGGATCTATTCGCACTCGTAATGGAAAAGAATATACATCAAATGAATTTGAACACTATCTTCGCCAACATGGGATTAAACATCAAACAACTGTACCTTATAATCCCCAACAGAATGGTGTAGCTGAAAGAATGAATAGAACAATCCTGAATATGGTACGATCCATGCTTTTTTTCAAAATGTAAAGATAATGTTTTGGGATGATGCTGTTCTATGTGCTGCGTATATAAAGAATAGATGTCCATCTAGTGCTATAAGAAACAAGACTCCTTCTGAATTGTGGTATGGACATGTTCCTTCGGTCAAACATCTTAGGATTTTTGGTTCCACCTGTTATGCTTTGATACCAAATGTACATAGAAACAAACTTTGTGCTAGAAGTCGTAAGTGTATTTTCTTGGGGTATTCAAATACCTCCAAAGCATACTGCCTCTATGATGAAGAAAATAAAAAGTTTGTTATATCTAGAGATGTGATTTTTCTTGAATCATCCAAATTTGACAATGTTGTTGAGCGGCAACTTGATCGCTTGGATAGATTCGCAAAATTGAAATCATTTCAAGAATTTGAAAATCAGATTCCACATCTTGAATGGGGGATTCCTATACTAGATCAACATGTGGAATCTTCTTCTGAAGAATACTCTCCCCCGACTGAAACTCCAACAACGGATGATGCTTTAAGTGATGTAATTGATAGAATTGGGAGACTCAATCTTGATTCACTCCCTACTCAATCAACAGAGCAGCCTGGACCATCTCAGAAAGGTCCCCCAAAGTGGCTGACAAAGACACTTGAAAGCGTTCATCCTGATGAAATTGGAAAAACAGGAACCAGAAATGTAAACCGACAAAATGGAGGTGATGTAGATGACTCTAATTCACTTGTTGATATGGATGTTTCTTATGACTGTGAATTGAACTTGTCTACAGATTTTGAACCAACTTCCTTTAAAGAAGCTGCTTCTCATGATGAATGGAAAGAAGCAATACAAAAGGAGTATGATGCCCTCATAAAGAACGACACTTGGAAGCTGGTTGATCCTCCATTTGGAACCAAACTAATTGGCTACATGTGAGTCTACAAGAACAAGTACAAAGCTGATGGCTCACTTGACAAGCACAAAGCTAGGCTTGTGGCAAAAGGTTTTGCACAGAAGGAAGGGGTCGATTATGAGGAAACTTTTGCCCCCACAGCAAAATGGGCCACCATCCGGACACTCTTTGCACTAGCAGCTCAGAACGGTTGGAAAGTCCATCAAATGGATGTAAAAACTGCCTTCTTGAATGGAGATCTAAAAGAAAATGTTTTTATGTCCAGCCTGAAGGATTTGCTGTGAAAGGACATGAACATAAAGTATGCAAACTTGTGAAGTCCTTGTATGGCCTCAAACAAGCACCACGAGCCTGGTATGAAAAGCTAACTGAGCATCTTCTGAAACTCAACTTCAATCATTTTGATCTTGATGATGCAACTTTATTTGTCAAGAAAGTTGGCAAAACAATTGTATATCTTGTGGTATATGTAGATGATCTTTTAATGACAGGGAACAATGAAAGTTATATTGCTTCCATAAAGAAAGAATTAGGAAAAAGTTTTGAAATGACTTATTTGGGCTATGTTCATTACTATCTTGGCATTGAAGTAACCCAACATCCAAAATCCATATTTCTTTCTCAAAAGAAATACATTGGAGATTTGTTAAACAGATTTGGCATGACCAGACTACCTCACTACCACCAGACCAGACCACTCCATATTTCTTTCTCATCTACCTCACTACTACCAGACCAGAAATTTCATTTGCTGTTGGAATCCTCTCCAGGTTTATGCAAAAGCCTTGTGAGGGACATTGGTCTGCTGCAAAAAGAGTTCTAAGGTACTTGAAGGGAACTCAAGACCTTGGAATCAAGTATACACAGGTAGACGACTTCAGCTTGATTGGATACTTCTGATTCAAACTTCGATGGAGACAAAGAAACTGGAGTATCTACTTCAGGATATGCTATGAGTCTTGGATCAGGAGCTATCTCTTGGAGATCACGCAAACAATCAGTTCCAACAGATTCCAGAACAGAAGCAGAATATGTGGCAGCAGCTGAAGCAATGAAAGGAATTGTGTGGCTCAGGAAAATTCTTGAAGATTTGCAGGTAAAACAAGTACAATCAACTCCACTCATGATTGACAATACCTGTGCAATAAAGTTGGCCAAGAACCCAAAGTTCCATGATCGTACAAAGCACATAAATACTAAATATCATTTGATCCGACATCATGTTGAGGCCAAAACAATCCATCTCCGCCATTGTTCCACAAATGGGCAAATTGCAGACATCTTCACCAAAGCACTTGGAAGAGAAAAGCTTGAAAGATTCAGAATGATGCTTGGACTCACCAACATCCCTTGAGATTAAGGGGGGGAATGTTGACACCTAATCCTCAGTGATTGGGGAATTGAATGTGAACAGTCATCGAGAAGATCAACTGAACAATCACATTCATGTATATAATAGATAGCTGGCTAAATGAATAAACGAATCAGTTTTCTGGAGTTACTCCTGGCCTGACAGATGCCAAGAGGACCACATTGTCAATAAGAGGATAATGGAGAAAAAGACATGTTAAAACAATCAAGGGTTGAATATGATCCTACAAAAAGGAATCATTTTCATTGATATATATTCGAAACAACATGGGTGAGAGAGGATGGATGTGCTTCACCTCAATGGTCTTCTTGATAAAACAAGACAATACATTCATTATCTGGAGGCAACCAAGAACAAACTAATAGACATATAATAACAATAAAAAAATTATTTGAAATGCCAATGTCATTCATGGAACAATGCCTCCCTCAAGATAACATCAAACAACTTTGAAAAACCTACAAAGTAGAAGAAGCCTTTTGAAGAGAAATGTCTCCCCTCCTCCATGATGGCACATATATTGAGGATATGGTTGATGGTTCAATATTGAAGTCAAAATCCTTCCTTAACCCTTGAGCCAAAGAGGTCTCTCCTCAAGTATCTCTACTAATATTCTATGAAGAGTCATAGCATTTAACTTTTAAACTATGACCCACCATGATCATATTAATAAATGACAACCACTAAAATAATGTGATAATGTATTTGGAATTTCCTTGCAAAAAAAAAATGAACCTTTTGTTTGCCCATTTTTCGTAGTGAAAGTAGATTTCTTTCTCTAAACTAGCCTGACTTAACGAAAAGTAAATGTATAATTTAATTGAAACTATGATAATAACCAACCTCAATTTAATTTTTTCTCTTTATATGATGTCACTTGTGTAATTTGAATTGATATATAAAATTTATTGAAGTGTTTTCACTATTCCTAATAGGTGGAACTAGTGGACTGAATTCCAATATGAACAAATATCATTCCATTATGGAGATTTATATATTTAGAAGTCATTAATAAATGTTAGTGCTTGATATGTTTCTCAATAAAGGAACCTATTGGAATACCTGGAAAAAAAAAGGAATTGAGGTATAAAACAAAATCCATGCACACCATAGAACTAAGCTACTTCAATAATATTGCTCGTCATATCATTGATAAAATTTTCCCTTATTAACTAATTGATATTGTGACTGTTAAGTTATTTGATAGATTAGAATATACTAACCATTAATTATACATGTTTTTTATTTCAATGTTTTTAATAATAAAGTGTCAAAGGTTTAGTTAAGAGCTAGTAGCAATAAGGATTAGTTCAATTGGTAAATGCACTTACAAAAGAGTTCATAGAGCTCCCGATACAAAATATTATTAATTCCTTTAGGGTTACTATTTGGTATTTTAGTTTCCAGTTACTATTGTGCTCCATTTGAAGACTAAGAAAGGGGGTAAATCTATGGGGATTGAGGGAAAAATTTTAATACATTAGTGAGGGAATTTTTTTTTTTGAAAAATGAAATAAACAATAGTTCATTTACAAAGTAATAGCCAAATATTAATAATATATAAGATATATATGATAAAATTAATGGACCCATTTATAACACCCACTCCCCAACTATTTTATGTTATTATTGTTTATTATACTACCTACTAAAAGATTGATTTCTTGGTAATTTCTTGTTGGAGTTATTAGTATATATACAAGGTATGTGTATGCTATCTAGATATCCATAACTCACATGGATATGATAGTATTCTATGGTATATTATGCTAAATCATAGATTCATGATTAAGCTTATGATTAGAGTTAAGTTTGATTAATATTGATTATGCTTTTAAGTATAGCCTAATGAATAATTTAATATTAAATGAATTTTGGTCCTCTCATGAATCTTTGACTTTGATTAAACAACTAAAATTGTTTGATTATTTATCATGTATTAATTATTATTATTTGGTTGGGGGGATGTGAATTATGGGACTTAAAGAATGGTTAGGTGAACCATTAATGGGGAATAAACATTTTGGGGAAGGAGAGGGAATACATCTTGGAAGGAGAGGATGGAGAGAAGGAACTCTGGTCATTTTGTCATATTAGGTTTTATTGAATTTTTGGGGAGAGAGGAGAGGAATATAGTTGAAAGATTTTGGATACTAAGGATTTTCTAAGGAGGCTAAGAGAGGTGATAGGAACTTGATGATTTAAGCACTAGATTTGAAAAAACTATGGGTGGTAATTAGGGCTTGGGCATAGAGGGTAAGGGAATTTGTACAGGTTACCTAGGGCTGGGCTATCAGAAAGGTTGTTCCTTGTTAGTTGGGTCATGAATTTAGTTAGGTGGGATTGAAGGTCATGGGAACGAAAGTAGCTTCATGGACCTCACAAAATCCATGTACTCTTCTTACTATTGATGTTATCTAAATTATTTTATGAATATTATGTGTGTGTGTAAATATTTCTACATATATATATACATGCTTGAAAAATGTTGTTAATTCAAACGAATATACAAAATGTAGCATGGGCACATGGTAGTTAAAAATTCTTGATGCCTTGTGTTAGGAATCACACATAGTATTAGAGACCAAATTCAAAATATAGGGCCTAAAACCCCTATAGTAGCCTTAAACACCCTTCATCCATCAGTAAAATTTCCTACTTGTAATCTAACAAACTAGGCACGTAGGCCTACATAAAAGAACGCTTAGAACAGGGTGCATCTCTCAAATGCCAAAATTTAGGCATAACACCATTACAAAATAGGTAAATATCCCAACATATAACCATTAATAAAATGGCACAAGGACACCAATAGAGCCACCATGGAATAACCCAAAGCATATATGACAGGAACCAAACCAATTATGAAACCAAAACCATGGCCACCACAATGCAAGCCAACAACACACACTAGTAGATAAGCAAAGAAAAAGGACTGTAGGGCCCATGGCATCATGACATCGTTGACACCAACGAACCCCATCGACTCCATCATATTGTGTCCAAGCACCATCTAACCAATGACAACCCTTTGAGGAGAAAATGTCATTGACGATAGCATCAAAAGGCACAAATGAATTTTCTAGTGCCCCCTTGCTGTGTATATATCTCACCAAATAAGAGGAGTCTAATCTACTCTTCCTCAACGAAGAATAACTATCATTGTCCTTACCTACTACCAGAACAAACCTCACAACCTTTAGCATCTTCACCACGACCAAACCTACAGTCATGAGTGGGATAAAATAAGAAATACTTCTGAATCTGCAAGGAACCTTTGTTAGTGCACAAAAAAATTCATATAGTTATCATTATGATGAAGGTACACTTCTGTCAAGTCTTTTATGGCATGCTAGATTTGGAAATTTGAACTATGACAACCTTTTTTGTTGAAGAAAAATGGTGTTACTGGTTTGCCAACTGCTCCTAGGAAACTTACACAATGTGATGCTTGTATCTTAGGAAAGCACAAGAAACAATCATTTCATGATTCTCATTCCAAAGAACATAGAAAGCTTGAACTCATTCATTCTAATTTGTGTGGCCACACGTTTTTTCCTTCTGTAAATGGAAATAAATATATTATGACATTTATTGATGACTACACCAGAATTTGTTGGCTTTATTTATTGAAGAACAAATATGAAGAATTTGAAACATTTAAGAACTTTCATGCATGGATTAGTGGCATCCATCCTAAGAAAACATGCCATCAATGGCACTAACATAAACATAAATGGTGTTCCTATTTTCACAATCTCAAGAATAACCATCAAGGTTCATGAGTCTACTCCAAAAAAAATATGAACCTACTCTGTATCTATGTGTGAATTTTATATCAATGAACCAAACATGATAAAAGATAGATACTATTGTACACATAAGCACTGTATACTCAACAAAAGATAAATTATTTTGTGGGAAGATGTAGTTCTTCTTTTCTTTGATTTATTAAAAGGGAACAACCATACGTATACATATAATGTAGAATCCTTACTATCAAAAGGGTACATAAGGCTTGCAGGAGAAAATATATGTGGCACTTTAGGCAAATAAAAAATTGAGAATATTTTTGGTGAAAAGGTGCTTTAATTAGTTTTGTAAAAAAATATTAAACACATTTACAACCTACAAGCATGAAAACTTCGACAATGCCCTATTTTATATGATAATCTAACATAGTAAAAGGATATTTGTTAGGTAAACTTGACTCAGGATAGAGTCAAAGTTGACCACGTTAAACAGTGATGGTTTTGGGGCACATGGTATTGTGCACCCAGAGTATTCTGCCTATGGTATTATATGTAATGGAGCTTATAAAAGGCTGGAAGGACTTCATTGTAATGCAAGATCTGGAGGTGAGCGGTGAAGGCTCACTTGGTCAGATTGGCAAGGGTTTTGGCCAATGCTAATAAGATCTTATTAGGTTGGTTTTTCCCTGGATTTGGGGTTTTCCTGGATAAACATTTGTGTTTATGTGTTTATGGTTGTTGCTGGTTATTTTTATATTTATTCCTCTCAGTAATTATTTATGTTATGCAGTAAATTTCTTAACAACTGGTATTAGAGCCAGATATTGGCTTCAAAGGGATTCTTTGATGCCAGGGGTTTATAGATCTCGATGAGATCAATGCAGCATTTTTACAGATCTGGGTCAAGAAAATAATGGTGGAACAATCATATGTGGAAGAAATTCAAGGAGAATGTGTGGAAGATAGTGCCATAACTGTCAGGGATCACAATACGTTTGCGATATTTACCTGTTTGGAACATGCTGATGAATTGTTCGGGATTCATGCGGCTATTTAAATAAGGTTAGCAGAAGAAAATTATTCATGCGGCTTCAAAAATTGTTCGTTTTCTGCTACTTGAGGCCAATGGTGCTAGAATCTATGAGGTTCTCGTTAGGCTCGCAGTTGGATTAGTTTGATAGAAGTTTTTGAGAAAATCAAATTGAGAGAGGATGGATCAGAATTATAGCAGCAATAAACAAAAAAAAAATTTAATGAAGTAAAAAATTATTGCATGTAAATGGGCATACCATTGTAAGACTTGGTAAGGCATGTGTACCCCTCAGTGATCACCGGTAAAGTCTAGGTTAGACCTAGGTGATAGGGGGGATGTCGGGTTAAAAATACCTTGGGTAAAAACTTTGAGGGGGGTAAGAGCTAGAGTGAGTGGGATTGTCTCACTTAGCAAGTTTGGCTGGAGTTAATCAAGGAACCCCAAGTCAAGTTTAAGGGGGGGATTGTTAGGTAAACTTGACTCAGGATAGAGTCAAATTTGACCAGGTTAAACAATGATGGTTTTGGGGCACATGGTATTGTGCACCCATAGTATTTTGCCTGTGGTATTATATGTAATGGAGCTTATAAAACGCTGGAAGGACTTCATTGTAATGCAAGATCTGGAGGTGAGTGGTGAAGGCTCACTTGGTCGGATTTTCTAGGGTTTTGGCCAATGCTAATAAGATCTTATTAGGTTGGGTTTTTCCCTAGATTTGGGGTTTTCCTGGATAAACATTTGTGTTTATGTGTTTATGGTTGTCGCTGGTTATTTTTATATTTATTCCTCTCAGTAATTATTTATGTTATGCAGTAAATTTCTTAACAATATTTCCTCCTTGAGTGTTTGAGGTGGCTACACTGGATCAAAAATTTCACTTTAGAAATATTGTGGTAAGGATGAGATTTTGGGGTTCTCAAGTTCTCCCAAGACAAACACTTGTATCCAAGTTGGAGCTAGATGTTACCCACAATATTGTGGAGTAACCTTGGATGGTCCTAGAACTACTTCTTGAAGACAATGATTGTGTTGTTGTTTGTGGAGTGAGATTTGGATTTTAATTGTGTTGAATGTGTGAGGATATTGAACAAGGTACATGAAATACTAAAGTTATAAATGATAAGTTACAAATGCCATATTAAATTAATTAATGGGAAGTCACAAAAGCCAAAGGGAGCTTGAGTCTCCCATTATCTAGATGGAAAATAAATAAGAAGGTTGTTTGCCAATGGCCAAAGTACTAGGGTGATTAGGGTATGCTAGATGAAAAATAACCATAAGTTTTCAAGAATTTATTTTAAGAAAAGGGATGGTTTGAGACAATTTCCTCTGACTTAATCACGTGTAATTGGGTGAAGTTGTGCATCCAGTGCTACTTGAACCAATTGTTTCAATGAAAATGGTATAAGGAAATATCTAACCATGCCATGATCAAGTCTTAGAATGTTTTAGAAGACGATGAGATAATGTTTTATAATGAGTGTAATTCTATTAATGTAGGTTTCAAACTTTAACTATGAAAATATGCACTAGTAATTTTCTTCATGGTATTCAAAACTGCAAAAACAACTATCATTTTAGCAATGATGTAGCATTTGTCTACTAGCAATTATGTTCTTCTATGAAGATAAGGTATGAAGAAGGTCATAATAATGTCAAATGCAAAGAAACGGGTACAAATCAGGTCTACAGCAAATAAGCCTCCTTTCTTCTCCTTAATAAACCAAATTCAAATAGTGAAGCCCTCCTTTCTACTCCTCAATAAATCCAAACTCAAATGGAAAAACCCACACTAAGTAAATCACTAGCAGGATCATACCCTTTTGTTAGGGTTTTCTAGAACCTCTCTAGGGTTCTATAAGATCATATAAGAGTGGAGTGGGTAGATTTATCAAGAGATGAATCACCCAAACAAGAATCACTAGGAGTCAATACTGCTAGTCATAACAAGGTTAGTAATAGATCATCAAATGAATAATCTTTCCAATCAATGAATTCAAAGCATACCTTTGTTTCTTGACTAACCTTGTGTTGAGAGATCCTCCTTCTTATAGATGTTTTCCCTAATAAAGACAATAGAGGGAGAATAATGATTAGTATTTAACATAATCAAAACTAAATGAGTACATGAACTGAAAACTAAAAAGACATAGGATACTTATCTTAGGTAGTTGTTGGAAGCTCCCTCCAAAGCTATAGGGATACTTGAAAACTTACATAAATAATAAAAAATGTATATTTCTTATAAGTTATAAAACATATAAAATAATATATATAAAAGTAAAAGAAAAGGACTCAATAGTGTAAGTCCCTAATGTCGGGTTCTTCAGGCTTGGCTTTACTTGAGCCTCATTCTTCAACAAAGTTGGCTTGATCTCTTCCTCTCCTTTTTTCCTCGGATTCTTTGGAAATTCACTTTTATGGTAACCCTTTTTATGACATTGATAGAACTCTATCTTAGACATGTCAACTTTCTTCCTTGGTCCCTTTGATCTCTTTCCTTTATGATGAGCAACATAATAATTTGATACTTCTTCAGGATTGGAAGCCATAAATATCCTTAATTCTTCTTGACTACATGTGGCCCACAATTCTTCAAAGGTGGGAGTTACTTTCCAACTGTTAAGACTTCGAGCAAATTCACTCCAAAAGTGTGGCAATCCTAATATAGAAGTGATCATCAATTCTTTGTCTGGAATACTCTCATCAATGGCTAAAAGATCATCCCTGATTCTAGTTATTTTCACAAAGAAGGTTTCCATAATGTAATGATACTTAATAGGAATAAAAGTGATAACAAGCAAATAATACATGCAGTAAATTACAAAAAAAAAATATTTAGCAAACACCCATATAAAAGCTGCAAATGGATAACTTCTTACCCATTTTATTATATTTATGCAAGTCAAATACAATATATGATGGAATGGTACATCTAGGGTTGTCTAAAAGGACAAGCATGACCAAACCCACGTAGGAAAGTGGCTGAGCTAAAGGTTACCTTGCTACTGCACCAATCTGCACTGTGCTGCCTAGAAACTACTTCTTTGCTGAAGTTTGAATGGCTGGAAGGTGCACTAAAACTGTCCAGAAATTTATATGCTTTTAACCCTGGATTACTTGGCCAAAACCCAAAAATTCCCAGAAATGGTTTGGATAGATTTGGACTTCCCAAAATCGACCCACAAAGGTACTATTCAATCCCCAGTAATTCTACAAAGTCTGCTGCAAAGACACCACTTAAAACCCCACCTCTGATGCTTAGAAAATTATGAAACTTTATATTTGGGATCCTTGTCAAAATCCCATTAAAAAAAATCTAGAAAGAATTTTGACCATCTACAGTATTCTTCAAAGTGTCCACCTTTACTAGCAACACCCTTTTGTCTTTTATCATATCCCTCACAAAGTGATACTGAACATGAATGTGCTTTGTCTTTGAATGATAAGTAGGGCTCTTTGCCAAGAAAAATGCACTTTGGCTGTCACAGTTTATCCTTATAGCTCCGTGTACTAACCCCATACTTGAACACAATCTCTACAACCAGACTGCTTCCTTACTTGCATGAGTGGTAGCCATGTATTCTGCCTCAGTAGTTGATGGCACCACTACAGATTGTTTCTTAATCATCCAACTGACTGCACCTCCAAATAGGTTAAACACATACCCACTTGAAGATCTTCTCTGATCCAGATCTCCAGCCTAGTCTACATCAACAAAGCCACAAATATCCAACACTATGTCCATTCCTCGTCTCCCTTGGTAACACAAACCATAATCACTAGTGCCCCATAAATACCTAAAAACCAAGTTCACTGTTGTCTAATGCTCCTTCCCTGATTTTGACATAAACTTGCTCAATACTCCCACTGCATGTGCAATGTCTGGTCTAGTATAGACCATTGCATACATTAGGCTACTGATTGCACTTGGATATGGAACATGGGACATGTCCTCTTCCTCTTCTTGTGTCTTGGGACGTTATTCAGCAGATAACTTCACACCTACAGGAATAGGAACCTTCATCGATTTAATATATTTCATATTAAACCTCTGCAGTATTGTCTTCACATACTTCCTGTGGTTTAACTAGAGCTTCTTCTTTGCCCAATCTCTTTTATTTTCCATGCCCAAAATATAGTTTACAACACCAAGATCTTTCATTTTGAATTTGGATGACAATTTGGTCTTCAAATCCTGGATAATTTTTTTGTCATTTCCAACCAGAAACATATCAATCACATAGAAGACCAGATAAATCACATGGTCACCACTTAATTTAAAATACACAAAGTGATTTTCTTTGCTTCTGGTGAAGCCAAGTCTCCGTATAAATGTCTCAAATTCTGATACCACATCCTTGGTGATTGTTTTAACCCATACATCGAATTCTTTAACTTGCATATTAGTTCTTTCTTACCCTTCACTGCAAAGCCTTCAGGTTGCTTCATGTAGATCTCCTCTTCTAGATCCCTGTGAAAAAATGTTGTCTTCACATCCATCTCTTCTACCTCAAAATCAAAAGGAGTAGCAATAGATAAAGGTAATCTACTAGAAGCTACCTTGGCAATAGGAGAAAAAATATCACCAAAATTAATTCCTGGCACCTGGGAATAACCTTTTGCTACCAAATGAGCTTTGTGTTTCTCCACCTTTTCTTCTGCATTTGTCTTCTTCTTGAACACCCATTTTCTGCAAATGAGTTTCCTTCTAGCCAGTAACTCCACTAGATCCCAAGCCTCATTTTTATGCAAAGGTTCCATTTCATCAACCATGTCCTCTTTTCAGAGTTTTCCATCCTCTGAATCTACTACTTCCTTTACATTTATGGGATCTCATCAATAATAGATAAAGAAAATTTTGAAAAAAAAGCAAATGGATTATACCTTTCTGGCTTCCTTCTTTCTTGAACTGATCTTCTCACAACCGAAGTTTGTGGCTCTTCATCTTCTGATTCCTCTTCTATTCTAGAGTATGATTCTTCCTCCTTTAGCTCAAACTCTATCTTCTCAGGTTCCTTTGATGGGACTTCATGTTTAATAACATCTTTCACCTCTCTAAACACCACATCTCGGCTGTACACAACCTTCCTTTTTACTGGCTTTCAAATAATATAGCCTTTTAAACCATCCTTATACCCAATAAAGATGCAATTTTGAAATTTACTATCCAACTTTGTTATTTTCTCCTTTGGAACATGTACATATGCATAACATCCAAATACCCTCAGATGTGAAAGAGAGGATTTCTTACCAATCCTTACCTCTTATGGAGTCTTATCCTCCAATGCTGATGAAAGTGATTTGTTGACCAGGTAACATGTTGTCTCCACTGCCTTTGTCCAGAATTCCTGTCCTAACCTGGCACCAATGAGCATGCTTCTTGCCCTTTCCATCAACGTCATGTTCATTCTTTCTGCAACTCCATTTTGCTCAGGTGTGTATGGAGTAGTATTCTGCTGTGCTATACCACTTCTTACAGAATTCTTCATATTCCTTCTTTCAAAACTCTCCACCATTATCTGTCCTCGACACCTTTATCTTCTTCTTTGTCTAGTTTTCCACGAGAGCCTTAAATTCTTTAAACCTATCAAAGACTTCAGATTTCTTCTTAAGGAAATATATCCATGTATTCCTTGAGAAGTCATCTATAAATGATACATAGTACACAGACTTACCCAATGGTGGAACCTTCATAGGTCCAAACACACCACTGTGCACAAGTTCTAATATCTATTTCGTCCTCTTACCACCAGAGAGGAAACTCACCCGATTCTGTTTCCCATATACACAATTTTTATAGAAATCAAAATCCAAAGAGCTATTACTCATACCTTATACCATACTTTTACCATGAAGTATTCAAAGTCCCTTCTCTCCAATATGTCCAAGCTTTTGATGCCATAGCATGGTATTTTCTCGAGAGACCACTAGATTTTTTGATCCACTTTCAGGAACCACAGAACTGATGCACCCATCAACAACAATGCTACCTTGTAGCTTGTATAGAGTCCTAATCTAAACTCCTCGCATCAATACTAGTGCTCCAAGAACCATCTTGCAGGTATCCTTCTCAAACATTATTTTTACACTTGCATCATCCAACTTGCTTACAAAAATTAGATTTCTAGCCAACGCATGAATATGCAGAACACCTTGAAGTCTTCTAATCCTTCCACCTTGAAAATTAAACTTAACTATTCCACGACTAATGATTTTAACCTTCCTGTCATCCCCCAAGAAGACATCATCACCATCATATTTCTCATACTCGCAGAACGACTCTCTATGGGGAGTGAAGTGAAAGGATGCACCTAAGTCAATCAACCATGCCTCATGATCTACATGTGTACTTGAAGAAGCCAAGTACACATTGCCACCTTCATCTGAGGTGGTTTTCGCCTCTGTAGAAGGAGGATCATCAGATCCCTTTCCTTTGTTAGGATCTTTAGATTTACAGTCCCTTTTGTGGTGCCCTTCCTTTTCGTATTTCCAGCACACCTTATAGGTTTTCCTTGAGATTTAGATCTCCCTCTAGATTTAGATCTCCCACTCAATGACTTATTTTTGTTTTTTTACTAGGACCATCCTCGTACAGACAAGGAATCACCATTCTGGCTCTCCATATTTTTCTGTCTCATATCCTCTGTGATCAAGGATGAGACTATCTCATCAAAATGTAAGGCAATTGCATTGCTACCTATTGCAATAATCAGACTATCCCACCAATCTAGTTGAGAACAAAACAAATTGATGCACTTATATTCATCTGAAATTTTAATATCAATAGAGAATAACTGACTTACCACGGTATTAAATTGGTTCAGATTCTCTGTCATTGGGTCTCCATCTTTCATCCTCAAGTTATACAAATTTTTTCGTAAGAACATTTTATTCACCAGAACTTAGATTGGTACAAATCCCCTAACTTGTCCCATAAAGCCTTCGCCTTAGCTTCCCCTGATACATTTAGAAATACTGAATTTGAGACGCACAATCGTATTGTGCTCTTTTCCTTTCGATCTCACTTCTTCCATTCTTCATTAGACAACCCCGTTGGTTTAATACCCGGATCTAGCATGATCCACTGATCTTTATCCACCAACAGATCCTCCATATTGAGTTTCCACAACTCAAAACTCTAACCATTAAATTTCTTGATCTCTATCTTTCCACTGCTCACCATCTTCTTTCACAACCAGAATCGATCCCGCAAGTCTCCCACTGAACAAGGTCTACCATAGGCCTGAGCGAAATCCATCAGTAACAAAGACATCCCCTTGAAGCCAAAACAACTCTGATACGAAATGTAGGTTTTAAGCCCGTACAGAAATTACCTGCATATGAATTCTAAAACGCGTAAAATAAACAATAGTGAGAGCATAACACATAAAACTAATATACATAGAGATTTTCCCTTGGATCCCAAAACCGGGACTACTAGATTGATTTTTCATTATATTCCTTTCAGTGTTACAATACATATATGTACATGCTAAAGCATCCAATACCATGGAACTAAAACAATCATGTCCAAAAACCATGTGTGGAAACCATGCACAAAAACATGGATAGGTCCGCCCACCTAATATAGGGTCCCAAAGAAATTTCCCTGGGGCAATACCCCAAACCCCATAGAGGGGGACTTACTGCCCCCCTCAAACCCCTGTGACCCCCCCATTGCATAATCAATACAATGAAGGCGGGGCTTTGCCCTCCCCTTTCACCCCCCGGTGAGCTAGGTCGACTAGTTGTGGAAAGAATATAACACAACCCAGCACTCAACTGGCTATAAAACCTAACAAAAACATTGGCCTAATGTTGCTATCCCATCTCCCAAACTCTCGGACAAGCAATCAGATCTCTTCTTGCCTCAATCTCTCTCTATGTGTTTCTTGGCTGCCTAGAAATACACACTCCTTGCTCTGCGTTGGTTGGTGGTGCTATGTCACTATCCCAGAACTCCTAAAATCCTTATAGAATTGACTCTCTAGGGCGGGAATGGATGGTCCCCCGAAGTAGAGGTTGAATCTCTCGCTTGAGAGATTCATGACTAAACAACCATTTGACTCACCAAAAGAATAGAGTGAACACTCAAATGATTTTGTTTGCAAGCTATACGAATGAATCCCAAAATGAGAGTTGCTCCCTCCTTATAACTCCTTAGGCCTCCCTTGCCTCATTTGGGCCCCTCCATCCACCTATTTGACCTTCCCTCCAAGCTATTTGAATGGGTCAATTTGAATTCCCATATGGGTGGCCGCACATTCCACTACCAACCAAATTAAGTCAAATTGCCTCATACGTCCGTAAGTCCCTAATTCTAAAATGATGGGTTGTCTTCCTTAGCCAAAAATGTGCAAAATTGTGTAGGAGCACCCCGTTACAAATGTGTTTGAGAAGGGACATGACACACAATATCTTCCTTTGTCATCCTTATATTCCACAACCCATTCTTCAAACTTGCCACTTGATCGATGTTCTTAATAGTGAACATATTTGGCAAGGCTTCATACATCGCCTGAGCATGATTGATGTTAGCTATGAATGGGACAATATGGTATTTTATCCTTGCTACCATTAGAGTCATAGACACCAATTCTAGATCCTTGAATTTCGCTTTGTGGGCATCACTAACTTCTTTTGTAGCCTTCTTTACATTTCCTTTTACTAAATCCAACACCTTGTTCTTCTCAAGGATTAGGTCAATCCTCTTCTTCTAGGATCCGAAGTTAGATGCTTCTTCAATCTTGTTATCACCGTTGATAGAGTTAGACATTTTCATTGAATATGATAGACTCATTCCCTTAGATAGTGCCTTTGAATGGATCTTCCTTTTTCTTCTTTCTTCACCAAAGCTTCGGTACCATGTTGGAAAATCAGAAAGGCAGTAAAGATTTTCTAGATCTTGATAATTACTTTTGATGTTTCTTATTATTACAATTCTTTGTACCTTCTTCTTTAGTTCATCAAGAAATTACCAAAAGCAACAACACATAAAATAATGGACACAAGATGTAGGCACATGCTAGGGAAAGACCCCCCTCGAGGGGAAAACGTAATCAAATTAATTCTTCCCTTCAAGAGTATTATTTTACACTCTTCACCCTATACCTTGACTAGACCTTCCCTCCACACAAAGTCAGCCTCCGAAAGATTGATCCCTTCCCAACAACTTCGATTATGTAGCGACGTGCAATAGCTAACAACTTTCAACAATAGTCCAACTTGGGAGACTTCGTTCTCCCAATCAAGAGCACAAAATTGAGAGAGACCACCACCAAAATTTAGATTTTACTGGACTCCTTAGACTCCCCCAAACTCCCATTCACTTCGGCTTCTCGACAACAGACTTTCCCAGCTTCCTACTTCGCACTTCTGCCGAGAAGAGAGAGAATGAGAAGTGATGCTCTAGATTAATTCGTAGTCCTTCCTTTTATAGGCTTCTTGCGGGTTCAAATGTGTTCCTAGGCTGAATTGATCTTCTCTTAGGCTGACATGGTGTGGAGGTTTCAAAACTCATATTTGACTCAATACTAAACCTTTTTACATGATTCAAAAGCCCAATAAGGGTCTCTTAAAATGTACAATAATTATATAGACCCAGGATAAATCCTAGAAGTCCTTAATGGGGACATTGACCTAAAACATGGTGACCCAAGTATCAAACCCATGCTTTAATAACTCACAACAATAATAATAAAAATTATTTTCCTTATTATTTTGTCAAGTAAATTACATAATGACTCAAGTACATTATTGAAGACCAAACATAGTTACTTTTTCCAACATCCTGTTCATTGAATCTTGATAGATATGCCAACTCTTAGGAAGGCCTAGAAGGGCTATGCTTTCCAATTCATTCTTTGAAATAGTAACACCAACTCCTGGAAGCTCATCACAAACTTGTGTGAACCTCCCCAGATAATGCGAGATAAAGTCATTCTTCTACATCTTGATATTTCAAAGTTTATCCTTGAACACCAATTTCTTGTGGTCACTACTATTCTGGAACATATACGTTAGTTCTTACCACATTTCATAAGGATTTTCTTTCCCATGGATATTGGTGACAATTTTGTCTCTTACTCCCTCCAATATTATTCTCCACACCTTGGCTACATCTTTCTTCCACTAAACAATGTTTTGGGCATCAGATTCTGTTGGTTTTGCAACATCTCTCTTGTTGTATTCTAGCAATCCATTGTCATCAGATACCTCCTCCATGTGATCCTTCCATGTAATGAAATTAGAGCTTCCTTCCAAGGCATACTCTAGCCTGAGCCCATTGAAGGTCATCTTCTCATCTCTTAAGAGATCCTGCTACACTGAAGTGCAAATTTGAACCTCCTAAGAAATAACTTCGAAACTCTTGCTCTAATGTGAATCTTGATATGATACCATGTATAAATTATGGTGTATATTCTCAACTGCACATGATTCTTTTTCAAAATCACAAGACACAAACCTACTCTACTACTCTGCAAAAGTTAATTCACAATTTAGAAAAAAAAATTAGCCATGCAATAGGAAATAAAAATACGCACACAATATATTTTCTAGAAAAAGCAATTTGCTAAAAACCCCAATTCCTTCTATCATTAATCTAAAAAATATAGATTTATTATAATTGATTTGATCAACTGAGCACAACCTACAAGTGAATAACCTATCACTCTGCTCATTGAGAAGCTTTGACCCAAACTTGGTCAATTTTTGCCTCTTCTTGAGCCCCTATCTCCTTGTGTAATTCCATGATAAATTAGGCCTGTATTATTTAGGAATTTTTCCAAAATGGATTGTGCAATTTCTAAGGTTCATCATTTGACTACATGCCAAACTTATACACTAAAGACTAGTTTATAACTGATGTTACATTGCCTTGGAATCTCCACCACAATTGGGAAGCTCGAATTATTTGTATGCATCTTGTCTTTAAGGTTTTTGTGAGTTTCACCATTGTTTAGATTATCTTCCAGATCCATTGCATAAGGATTCTTTTTCATTGACGTTTCAAGCGAGCAACCATGGTTCATCTTCAATATGTGAAAAAATATTGAAACACTGGTCTTATTTTTGTGCACTAGCTATTTTGGGCTGATTGATGAGTTAGCTAGATGATCAGTGAGTTTGACTGAAGTCTCAATGCACAACTAACCTTCCACTAGTTCTTCCAATAGTTAGAACTAGTTTAACTGAAAACAACTTGAGATAACTGACTTTTATTACTACAAATTAGCAATCACACATGTTTAACTAAACTTTAATTCCTCTAACTTGAATTTACTGAGTAAACAGGGTGACACAAGCCATGTCATACAATTTAATTACATCCAAGTTGTTTGCTAATGTGGAAATTCAAATTTTCTCAATTTAATCAAGGTAAAATCAAATTGAGAATTTCTTGCTACATTTTTCAACAATCCTTCAGGTGAATCTAATCCATGTTCCAAATGACAGCTAGGAATTTCAACGCAACAATGTGCTAATAACAAAAACCAATGGATAGAAGTAGTGTTCAAAATAAATAAAACAGTCAAAAAACACATATTAAAACATAATCGATGGAGATGCTAAAAGGTACTCCAACTATGTTACTACATATCCACGTTCATCGAAAGTGCCTCCATCGCTCCTCTCATGAAGCACACCTATGTTGTTGGCCTCCATCGCCCTAAATCCCATCAATTGTTGTTGGCCTCCATCACTCCGCTTCCTAAAGAACCCATTAATAGTGTAAAGACAGACCCCTAATCTTTACCTTTTTTACTAGTGCCTCGTATTGAAAATTTTAAGACAAAAGATTTATTTTGTCTTAAAAACCCCCCACCATGTAGTAGTGTCTAATGCAATGGTAGACAAGTTGTCTCTAATCGCATCAATAGAGATCGAAGGGACAAAAGAGGAATTGAGAGGAAATCTTTCCACAAACAAGATGACCTTAGGGCACACTCTATAATATTTTCTTAAATTGATATGTTTTTGTCTTAATTGTTAATTGTGTTAAATGAATTTCGTCTTAAGTGACCATTATCTTAAATATAAAGTTTTGTCTTAAAATATTTTTGTCTCAAACTATTTTTGTCTTATATATAAAGTTTTCTATAAAAATAATTTTGTCTTAAAAGGTTTTTGTCTTAAATATACAATTTTTTCTTAAAATATGTTTTTCTCTAATTGTTTTTGTCTTAAATATAAAGTTTTGTCTTATATTTTTGCCTTAAACTGTTTTGTAAAAAGTTTTTATCTTAAATATTATAGGTAAAATAATTCACTGTTTTGTAATTTTTTTTTATCTTAAATATTATAGTTAAGACAATTCAATTGACATTAAATTTTAATGTAAAATAACTAAAAAAAATTAAGATTTCTTTTATCTTAAAAAAGTGTCTTAAAAAATTACTATAATCAACTAATGAAATTATGGAAAATTTATGATCTCTTTTTACACCCTTTTCTACAATTCTGGTCTAAATCAATAACTTTAGTCGCATGTCAAAATAATTAAAAATCCAAAACTAAAAACATAATTAAAACTCAACAGTTTTCCAAAGGCTTCTCTAAATCAGTGACTTTAATAACATGTCAAGATAATTAAAAACCAAAACTAAAAACATAATTAAAACTTAAAAATGAAAATGCAATGGCAACAAGACTCCAAGACATTCCAATAAAACCCTAATTAAATAATTTATCCAAAAGCTAGCTGTCACAATATCTTACCTTTCCTGTTATCTTTAAAAGCATCCCCTTATAATTATCTGAATAAGATACTCAGCCGGAACTGAATACCTAATTTGAATGGCTCCCAGGCGGTGTCGGGAAGATCCCGACGAGACTGATTATAATTCTGATCACACACCCCGAGTAGAAGTCCAAGCAGCAGCGATGAGAATGACAGCGGATCGAGCGAGAGTTCGCATTACTCAGATATTGTTGGAGAAGGTGAAGTGCGATATTTAAAGGAGGCATCTGCTGATACAGTGCTGAAGCTCATACACGTTTGTTTGATGTACAACCCTAATTTTTCTCGCGACGGTGATTTCTCCATTGAACATCTGTATGAGACGCTCGACAGCATTCCTCCCGAATGGGTTGAAAGAATCCTGGATGATGAATCCCCAGACTCGGAGTGGTCGGAATCCACGAAGGAAAATGGTGAATACTCTGATGGTGAAGAAGATCGCCATGAAGATTACAGTCAGGAGGAGGTGGAACACAGTGGGGAGGAAAGTAGTCTTAGCGATGAAGGGTCATGGCCATAATAACCCATGCAACAATTAATTCTATTTACTCACAGGGCTGTGAATACCTCTTATTCGTCAAAATATCGTTCCTTGCTCTTCAAAAACCAAAAATTATTTCTGGTTAGGCTGTCATTTTAAATTAGTGTGATTTTTTTGGGTAATATTTATAAAATTAGTACATAATATTAATATAATAATTATATTGATAAATGCAATTAATATAAGTTAAATTTGTTTTAGTAATAGATATAAATTCAAATGATAAAAAATGTTAAAGTAACAAAAAAAACTAAATTTAATAATTAAATCTTAATATTTCAAATTTTCATTTCTGGGTCATATAAATCTTTATTAAAATTGCATGATACAAATGAAAAATAAGAAAATGACCAGGCACATGATAAAGAGGAATGTTAAATGGCAGTGCATAATTACAATAACCCAAGGCCATTAAAACTGCAGTGAAGCCATTTGATAAAATTTTGGCAAACACATTGTGATATAGACCATATTGATGTGATATAGACCATATTGAAGAGTTGGACGTGGAAGCATCTTTTTAACCAGTGATAAAAGAAATAATAAATTAATTTAATTTATTATTTTTGTGAAACTGAACAATGTGATCGTTTATTTCTCAAATCTAATTATAATATAGATCACATTTCTAATTATAAAATAAATAAATAAATATATATATATATATATATATATATATATATATATATATATAAAACTATAATAATAATTATTAAGGGATATAAATTGGTTTTTAAAAGTATCTAATTTTAATATAAATAACATTTTTAATTATAAAAATTAAATAAATTATATATATATGATGATGGTTAACATTTATTGAGGCCAAACTTTGGTATATTGGATCTAAATAAGTGAATTATTTAGTTTGATTTAAGATTTTATTCCTATGCTCAAAAAGTTTGGAGAGAAGCCTCCCGAGCTCACTATAATTTTTACAACGTAAAAGACTAGGAAGGTCAGTGTTGCAACAAAGATTTTGAAACTGAGACCTAATGTGGTTGTACGCTGGACACTCTAAGAGGAAGTGATTTTCATTTTCAATGTTAGTATTTTCACAGAGATGGAAAAACCTTTCCATCCATGGTGTTTTAGGACTACCCAACCACCCGTTTCACTATGGAGCTCATATGAGAGCTCGTTCTAATCTTGGCTATATTAATTTTCTAAGAGGAAGTGATTTTCATTTTCGATGTTAGTATTTTCACAGAGATGGAAAAACCTTTCCATCCATGGTGTTTTAGGAACTACCCAACGACCCTTTTCACTATGGAGCTCATATGGGAGCTCGTTCTAATCTTGGCTATATTAATTTTCTTCTTTGAGCTAGTTAAAACAGAGAGATACTTTTAATCTTCTAGGGTAGGGTTGATGACTTCCTTATCATATCTTAATTTTCTTTTAGCTGCTAAATCTTCCTCACACTACATTTTTTCTTTGAACTCATAAGTAACAATATTTTTAATGTTATTAATGTTTTGCAATACAACATTCTCGTCGATCTCCCATATATATAGATAGATATATATTTAAATTATATTAAATTATATTTTATGTAAACTAAACTATAACAATAATTATTTATGGATATAAACTGTCTTCTATAAGTATGTATATATGAGAAGGAGAATGAAATGCCTAAGTAATTACTATTTTGACTAAAGTCAAATGTTTGCAATTTCTTTTTATGTATTTTATAATTATTTTATCTTTTATGTATCTTATAACATGGTTTGAAGAGAGTATGTTTATTGAGAGTTTGCACACTCTAGTTACCTTTTTTTTCTAAGTCAAATGTTTGCAATTTCTTTTTATGTATTTTATAATATGCTTTAAAGAGAGTATTTTTATTGAGAGTTTACATATTCTAGTTAGTTTCTTTTTCTGGGGATTCGCTGGTGGAGGTTTGCACTCGATTGTTGATCTAGCATTTTTGGAGTGGTGGAAGTATGGAGGACCTAGAGGTTGTTGACTATGACTTGGTGAGTTTATTTTTGGGCCCCATTTTTGTCTCTTTTGGTGGTTCTCATGTAGAGCTGTATTTCTTTTCTTGGAAATGTTGAAGGGGTTCTGTTTCCTTCTTGTGGGATTTCTTGGACTTAGAACTGACTATATTAGGGAGATTCCCTTCCATCCATTGCCACATGTCTGGGGATTTTACTTCACAGGTAAATATTTTCACCTCATATGGTGATTACTCTCATGATGTAAATATGGGGGCTTTTTCCACATGAGACCCACCCTTATTTGGTGATGGTTTGTTATGGTTTTCAGGATCTCTTTAAGTGGGTTTTTGTCATTTGGGATTTCCATTTCCCTCAAGTGGTCATAGGGTTTCATCATGTTTGGTCTCCTCACCCTTTGGTCATCTTTCAACGGGTATGGAGGCTTCTTCTTAAATCCCCTTGTCAGTTTTTTACATCCCCTCTCTTGAAGTCATTCCTCCACAAGTTTCAACAATATAGGAGGCTATAATGTCTAGTGTGAATAATGGGTCTAGGCTGGTGGTATTTTGCAAGGAGTTTAGAAACCCTCGAATGCAAGTTGTTTTTGGTAGGGAGACTCATTAAAAAAGAAAGAAGAATAGGGTTTTGAAAAGAAAAAAAACTCCTCGACTCCTTACAACCTTTGCTTGGGGAATGATGTAGAGATGGCACAAGCAATGGAACTAGTAGCTAGAGGCTACAAGTTCTATTTTAAAAATTCTTGTTGAGTAGGTGAACCACAAGTTAAACCCACTGGTCATCGATGTTCCAGACATTTTCCTTGTAGCCAAGGGTTGGATACAGTTAAATTTCAAGTCTTATGAGGAATCAAAAAAATTGTGAAAGAGGTATGAGCCATTGATTCCACCTTGTTATTTTTAAGTTTTGTACACCGTCATTTGATGCTAGTAAGGAATGGATTTATGTGGTGTTAGTTAGGGTTTGATTTCTTGCCATTTTTTTCCAATATGTTGAATCCTCAAAGCTTTGAAAATTTGAGGAATAGTTAGGGGAGGTTTTGGATGTGGATTAATCTTTTAAAGAAACAAAATATACTTCGATGGATCAACATCAGGTAACATTAAGCCTCTAAAAAAAACTTCATGAAACTATGAATATTGGGAAATACATTGACATGTTATGAGTTCTCAATTACAAAGGACTTACAATCAAATGTAGGAGGAGTGATAAATATAGTCATCTAGTAAATAATTACAATCTTCTTTTTAAAAAATGTTCTTCCTTTGGAAAAACTAACAAGAAATAAAAGACTACAATAGAAGCCCTAGATACTATGTAGGCTTACAAAAAGAGGATTGTGTTAGGTCAGAGGTTCAAATGTCTATTGGTATTTTTGTGCCTAGTTCCCTTATGGTCTCTCCAAAGGTGTCTCAAATGGAAGCTACATCAACAAATCGTTTGGCCATGGCCAACCAAATTGGGTTGGACACTTCGATCCCCAATATTTTTGTTTTCCTTCCCCCTGTCACTTTAATTGTAAGTTATTTCTCTGATTTAAGAAAATATTGGGATGAATATTCTTCTAGAACGGATCCTATGGTCTTGAAAATGTCATTTAATTCCATTTTCCCTATGAATTCCTCTTGTCCTATCCTAATTGGGTTGTCAAGTTACTCGTCGAGAGCATTAGTTTCTTCAGGGTGATTTGGAGACTTGGATGAGGGTAATGTCCGATATAATTTGTGGTTGACACCACCACACTTAGTATTTTATGGTCTTCAAAGTGGCCTTGGTAAATTTTCCATTTTCAACCATTCTATGAAGGGTAGGGGGAGAAAATCACATGTCACTTTGGTAAATGCAAAATCCCAAGAGGAGATGGTCGTGGGTAGATAAACTTCCAAAAATTGGCTCTTATAGCATTGATAACCCACTACAGGGTAACTGAATGAATTTCTTTTCTTTCAATTGTAGAGAGTTTGCAAGTAACCCCCAAAAACTTGCTTTTAAGAGATTTTTTCAGGTGGAGAAACCTCATGTTAGTTTTCTTCAAGAAACTCTTTGGGAGGGCAACAAAATTACATAATTCTTAGAATATATTCTATACTCCTAGCAATTTATTGCTTTCGATGTTTCTGGTAGATAAGGTGGCTTAGCCTTTGGGTGGGATTCCTTGAAAATTCATGTTCATAATACCTAGAGTATCACCTCAAGCATGGCTTCATAGTTTTTTCTCTAGAATTAGATAACATCTTTACTTTTATAAACTTTTATGGACCAAATGTGGATTCAATTTCCTTCTACAACAAATTATTTGGAAATATTTGAATCGATGTTGAACTTTAAGTAGAAACATTTAGATGATTGTCTTTCGAATCCATCACATAATTAAAAAAGTTATTGACGTGTTTCGAATGATGTAATATGGTTCATCATCAAGATGAAATAGATGAAGAGATTCTGATCTAACATGGATACAAAAATAATTAGGTTGAATACAAGGCAAAGAAGAAAGCAAAAAAGAGATTAGTTGTTAGAAAATTAATAACAACTACAAAAATAATAAAAAGTGAATTAATTATAATGAGTCAAATTAATAAAAATAAATAAGTCTAATAATAAAAGGATTAGGGAGAGGAACAACTTCATACTCATCAAGAACCAAATGCAATGGAGGGACGGAAGGGTTTGAGAGTTGCAGAAAAGCATTGCGTTTAGCCTAGGCAGAGTGGAGGTGCCTTGGAAAAGAATCATGTTTAGGTTGGGCACACCAAAGGTGCTGTAGTAAAGCGTGCTGTTCAGGTCGGGGACGTCAGAGGCACCATGGAAAAGCTTCGTATTCAGGATGGACAGGGCAAGGGCACTGTGGAAAGGCTTGCTATTCAGACGGGAACATCAAAGGTCCATGGAAAAGCATCGCGTTTAGGTTGGGCAAGTCAAGGGTTCCATTGAAAGGCTTAGTGTTTAGGAAGGGTAGATCAAAGCTAATGTGGAAAAGCATCGGGTTTAGGCTGGACAATGCAAGGGTGGCATGGAATGGCATGCTGTTTAGGCCGGGCACATCAAAGACACCGTGGAAAAGCATACTGTTCAGGTCGAGCAAGTCAAGGGTTCTGTTCATGGAAAATCTGCTCTCAGACGCACAAGAGGCCCTGGCACTGTGTTTGGGCACTTCTTTGACTCCTTTCAGATACAAATTTCTCAACCTACAGGCAGAACCATTCTGCAATGGGTCAGTTCTTCAGATCTAGTGCTGGATCTCAAACTAGATCTAGAATGACGGATTAGGATGCCATCAGGACTTCAGAGACTTCTCTTTCATGGTAAACAACTTGAAGACCTTCTTCCCCTCTCTTCTTACAGCATTACCAGAAATAGCTCTTTGGTGGTAACCCTTCGTTTGAAAGGAGGTGCAGCGGGACAATCATCCTCTGCTCCTCCTTTCTCATACAAAGATGCAGTACACTATGAGAACCCCAAACCCCCGGAGGCCCTTAAACCTAAGCCCTTTTTGGTTGATAAGATAGAATAAGTTCCCTCTGTTGAAATCACCTATGAAGGTCTTGCAACCCAACTTCAAAAATATGCAAAAAGAGCCATCATTTTCAGATTTAACAGACTGTGGCCACAATCTCAGGATCTCTATGCATGGATCCATGCAAACTGGACTCATAATTGTAAGATCAGTTTCTGTTCAAAAGGTTACTTCATTGTTCTATTTGATAACAGTAAGCATTATGAAAAGGCTTTAGAAGAAGGCCCTTGGTTCATGGGAACTGCAGGGCTCTTCCTGACTCCTTGGTTCCCAAATTTTGATCCAGCTACTGCAGTCATTACTAGGACACCTTTATGGACCAGGATTCCAAACTTACCTACCCACTTATGGCATACTGCTGTCTATAGAGCTATAGGCAACACCTTGGGCAGTTTCCTTATGGGAGATTTCTGGTAGGAAACCAAAGGTCTCTACACATATGCCAGAATATGTGTGGAGTTAGATTTGAGCAAAGGACTTCCAAACCAAATCAATCTCAAGGTAAACGACTTTGTCTAGACCCAGACACTAGATTACGAAAATACTACATTCTGTTGTCGCCATTGCCACCAATCAGGGCATTTTCAGAACACCTGCCCATCTCTCCTGGCAAAAAAGAATAAGGATAACCTCTCCAAGCCCAAGTCCAAATGATGGGCTCCTTGTTCTCCTCCTCGAGTCATGGATTTTGATTCCTCCAGCTCTGAAGATGAAGGTAGTGATACAGAATTGGAACAAGCCCCTCATTTCGTGGTCCCTTCCACCGATGGTCCGACACGGTCCTCTAATACAACCATCACTCAGAAATGCATCCATTTGACCTCCTTCTCTGATTCAGAAAAGGAGGCCCCCCCTGTGGAGAACCCCAATCTTCAAGTTGTTATTGCTCATTCACCCCAATATGGTTGGGTCGAAGTCAAAAAAAGGAAAGGGAAAAAGCTTCGTGTTGAGGCTTCTGCCCATTCTGAGTAGAAGTTAGTCTTTTTGCTTCTAGCCATATGTTGTAGCTTCTTGCTTGCTTCACTTCTTCTTCGGAACCGAGGTTGATATTCCTATCATTATCGGTTGTCGATTTTCTGTCTCTCTTGAACGTATCTTCTTGTACCATATTTTTGATTAATATAATTAGTCCAATTCAGAAAAAAATAAAATAAAAGGATTAGGGAATAAGAGAATTAGGATGAAAGATTAAAAATAAATAATTAAATAATAATCACAGCAAATAAATAGTTTATATATGGAAAATAAGAGTCAAAAAATAATATTGAAAAGTAATAATAAGTAATACTAAAAACCAATTATTGATATCTATATCTATATATATATATATATATATAATTAGAAAAATCTAAATTAAAGGAAAAGGGTTAAGCAAATAAAGAATAATTAATGACAATAGTTTAAATCAATAATTATTAAATGACGTTTTCATAAATTGTAATTAATTTAAATTTAATAAATCAAAATATAATAAGGGAAAATAACTATTAATTATAATGGATCATATATAGAGGTATGGGTGGAATAAGTAAATAAATTATAATTATAAATAGATAAGTTTAAGAGGAAAAAAAAGGTTATAATAAATTTATAAAATAATTAAATATGATAATAAGAACTAAATAATAAAAAACAAAGTTCATGGGGCGTAAAATAGATGGTGATGTGGTGTATTGTTAAGTCCCTCTATGATGTGAAGGTCACTGGTTCGAAACTTTGTGGGTAAAAATGAAGTCATGTTAAGGGTTAGTGTTGCCCAAGAATGTTGCGATCCCCAAATGATTTTAATGGCTTAGATTCTCATGCATTGCATTTTCTTAAGCCATAGGTCAAGCATAATGTAATCTCTAATGAATTCAGACCAGTTGCTGAACAAAAAATATAATAATAAAAAACAAGAAAATAAAAGGCCAAGGGATAAACAAAAAAGAAGGGGAACAAGAAAACAAAGAAAACCTAAGAATTGGGGAGGAAAATTAAGAAGAAAAAGTCAAGGAACGAGGAAGGATCCAATTTCTTTTGATTCTCCAACCGTCATATTTGTTAAGGTTGTTTATTGCATGCTTCTCAATCTTGATGGCTTCCATGAACCTTTTTGTGATGATAACGGGAAATCTTAGCTAGGACACAAGCATTCTCTATATAAATGTGATGCTTAATATTTACAAAATGTTTAGGAAGAGTCAAAGATCTAGAATTATTTTGCTTGATGTCTGCAATGTGCCCATGAATTCTAAGCTTAATAGAACAACTAGTCTCACCTATGTAAGACTTCTCATTTGAATATGTGATCATGTAAACCCCTTTAGAGTCAGAGAGGTCAATCGAGTATTTAATAGACCTAAGGAAAGACCACATGGTGTTAAGAAACATAAAGGTCATAGAGATATTTATTTTCTTAAGAATCCAAGCTAACTTGTTAATGTTTCCTTGAATAAATGGAATACGGACAGTGGAAATGGGATCGTCAGAATTAGGTTTAATTTTAACCCTTTATTTTTTTTTTAAGCCTTTTCGAAATACTTTTATGTGTGCTTAAAATTTGATAATTGGTGGTCATTTAAATTTTTCTCTATTTGTTGTTGAATTCTAAGGACACCATGCCAAAATTGAATCTCCCATAGACTACTCTTCATAAAAAAAATCCTCTGAGTGGTTGATTAATGTTGATCCAATCTAGTTAAAAGCCATATGGAGGAACCAACAAGTAGGGGAGGGTCATGTGGTAAAAAGGTTTGACAATTTTTTTTGTGGAAAAACCCATGGTACTTAGGTTTCTTGTTTTATGTCAATGGGTGGGATTTGGAGGTGAACCAAATCACTTTACAATCCTATTAGAATTAAAATGACAAATTCATATGCTCGCTAGTCCATTCAGGATGAATTCTAACTGGATAAAAGATGATGTTTTTGTAGCATTAGTCAGAGACAATTGTTGTTCTTTTAATGGTCATTCTATCTTATCTGTGGCCAACCAAATTGATACCAATTTAAAACATATCAAGCATTTGATGAATGAATGAATGAATTCTATTCACATAAATGAGGAGGAAGAGTGCATGGAAGTTGAACAAAAAATTGAGGATTTTGAATCTATAGATAAGGAATATTGTTAATAGGAATCCAAGAAATAATTGTACATACTTGAATCAAGAAGAAAAGATATTCATTCCAACAAGGAAACGTCTTGGTGCCTTAAAAGTAGGGAAATTCGGTTGGATTGTGTTGACGAGAACACCCATTTCTTTCATGCCTATGCAAAAGGAAAAAAATTGATCAATGCTATTTGGAAAATGAAAGATTGTGAGGGATGTGAGGTCCAAAATTTATTAAGGCCTAACTTGTCTGGGTAGGGCCCATTTCTAAAACATATTTAAGGAACCTAAGGGGTTGATTATTACAAAAGCTATCAAAGTGACTTATTCTTTCCCAATATATGTGAAGGAGAAAATAGATCCCTAATGGAGGAAGTGTCTAATGATGAATTAAGGGAATTTCTTACCAATTTTCAAAGATAAGAGCTTGGGACCTCATGGATGGGCTATAGAATTTTTCTCAGTTTTTTTAATCCTATAGTTAAAGACTTACTAAGAGTTGCCAACAAATCAAAAAGGGAAGGAAGGGTACTATGAGCTTTCGATTCTACCTTCATATTCATTATCCCTAAGGTGAAAAGCCCTATGTCTTTTAAGGAAATTAGGCCTATCTTCCTATTGAATTGTTTGCATAAGGTAATCTCAAAGGTTATTTCTAGAAGGATTATTTCGATACTCTCAAAGACCATTTCAAAAGAGAAATTTGGTTTTCTATAGGGGAGACAGATTGAAGAAGCCATCAGAATTACTCAAGAAGGGTTGGATGGCATAAAAAACCAAAGGGATAAAGGTGTTGTATTCAAGATATATCTCTCAAAGGAATATGATCAACATAATTGGATGTTCATCAGACTTAATATTATTACTCATGTGGTTTTTAGGTCTTTTTTATCAATTGGATCATGAGTTGTTTGATGTTTATTTCTTTTGTTGTTTTGATAAATGGATATGATTCACCTTTCTTTCATGCATAGAGAGATTTGAGACAAGGTTGAAATTTTTCTCCACTTCTATTTATGCCTTTTGTTAAAAGCCGTAGCCACATTCATGAGGAGGACAAGAGGAGAGGTGAGTTTAAAGGTGTGGTTATAGATCATGCTCTAGCAATTACACATCTACTTTTTTGATGATATACTTATCTTTTGTAATGGATTAGTTACAGATATCCAAAAATTTCATGTGATTATGTTTATGTTTAGGAAAGCTACATGTATGGTCATTAATGAAATAAAATCCACCATATCGTTTTACAATTTGGAAGAGTATAAGATCCTTAATATCATATCAATCTTTCCCTTTTTAGATAACTGAATTGGAAAACGATTTAAAGTATTTGGGTTTTCATATGAAACCAAACTATTACAAAACATAATATTCGATTTGTTTGATAGCTAAGTTAGAGAAAATACTCACTTGTTAGAGGTTCAAGTGATTGTATAGAGCAGGTAGGTTAGTTTAGTAAAATCAGTTCTTGAAACCATTATCATTTACTAGATGTAATTGAATTGGATTATAAAGGCTGTTTTGGAGAAATCCAAGAGGATACATTTCTTGTTTTTGTGGGTAGGATCCCAAGATCATGTTATCATTTGGTGGGTCAAGTGGAATCGTTTCTTGTGCCAAAGTTGTTTGGTTGATTGAGGCTAAAAAAGTATTTTTATGTTCTCAAAATACCTTGTAGAAAAATGTGGGTGGAGGCGTCTCTCTACACATAGTCTTTTGACGATGGTGGTTTGCCAAAATTATATTCCGCTTATTCATTGGAAGACTAGGCGTGGTTTTAGGAAAAAACATGACATAATATATCATTTGTATGGAGTGTTGTTTTAAATTAATTTGGTCTAATTTCTTCGAATCTGGCATGGAAGTGCAGGAATGGAAACAAGGTTATGTTGGGCTAAAATCCTTAAATAGGGAGTGGTGATAGGCATAGAATATCAAAAGCTCTCATTGATAATATAAGACATCAAGGATATTTCAAAATTGCTCATATTAATAATCCTCCTTAAACTACCCTTTGTCATCAAGGTTGGTTAACAACTACATATTTAAATCTTCAGGTTATTTTTTGGGAGTAATCATGTAGATGTAGGTTTTAACCCCGTACAGAAATTACCTGCATACGAATTCTAAATCATAGGAAAAATAAAAATGTGAGAGCATAACACATAAAACACATATACATAGAGATTTCCCACTGGATCTCAAAACCGAGACTA
>APFE031738477.1:153606-164877 GCA_000404065.3 Pinus taeda
CAACACCATTTTGTCTTTTATCATATCCCTCACAAAGTGATACTGAACATCAATGTGCTTTGTCTTTGAATGATATGCGGGGTTCTTTGCCAAGAAAATTGCACTTTGCCTGTCACAGTCTATCCTTATAGCTTCCTGTACTAACCGCATACCTTAACACAATCTCTACAACCAAACTTCTTCCTTGCTTGCATGAGTGGCTGCCATGTATTTTACCTCTGTAGTTGAAAGTGCCACTACAGATTATTTCTTACTCATCCAACTAACTGCACCTCCAATAGGTTAAACACATACCCACTTGTAGATCTTCTTTGATCTAGATCTCCATCCCAGTCTGCATCAACAAAGCCACAAATATCCAACACTTTGTCCAATCCTGGTCTTCCTTGGTAGCACAGACCATAATCACTAGTGCCATGCAAATACTTAAAAACCCACTTCACTGTTGTCCAATGCTCCTTTCCTAGTTTTGACATAAACCTGCTCAATACTCCCATTGCATGTGCAATGTCTAGTCTAGTACAGACTCTTGCATACATCAGGCTACCGACTGCACTTCAATATGGAACATGGGACATGTCCTCTTCCTCTTCTTGTGTCTTGGGACATTGTTCAGCAGATAACCTCACACCTACAAGAATAGGAACCTTCACCGGTTTACTGTCTTGCATATTAAACCTCTGTAGTAATGTCTCGACATACTTCCTCTAGTTTAACCAGAGCTTCCTCTTTTCCCGATTTCTTTTAATTTCCATGCCCATAATATAGTTTTCCGCACCAAGATATTTCATGTCAAATTTGGAGGACAATTGGGTCTTCAAATCCTGGATAATTTCTTTGTCATTTCCAACCAGCAACATATCATCCACATACAAGACCAGATAAATAACACGGTCACCAGTTAATTTAAAATACAGACAGTGATCTGCTTTGCTTCTGGTGAAGCCAAGTCCCATATAAATGTATCAAATTTATGATACCACATCCTTGGTGACTGTTTTAACCCAAACAGAGACTTCTTTAGCTTGCATACCAGTTCTTTCTTACCCTTCACCGCAAAGCCTTCAGGTTGCTTCATGTATATTTCCTCTTCCAGATTTCCGTGAAGACATGCTGTCTTCACATCCATATATTCTACCTCAAAATCAAAACCAACAGTAACAGATAAAAGTAATCTAATAAAAGTTACCTTGGCAACAGGAGAAAAAAATATCACCAAAATCAATTCCCGACACTTGGGAATAACCTTTTGCTACCAGCCAAGCTTTATATTTCTCCACCTTTCCTCCTGCATTTGTCTTCTTCTTGAACACCCATTTGCTGCCAATGGGTTTCCTTCTAGCTAGCAACTCCACCAGATCCCAAGCCTCATTTTTGTGCAAAGATGCCATTTCATCAACCATGGCCTCTTTCCATAGTTTTCCATCCTCTGGATCCACTGCTTCCTTCACAGTTCTAGGATCATCATGAGTAATAGACAAAACAAAAATTGAATAGAAATTTGATGGGCTATTCTGGCTGCCTTCTTTCTCGAACTGATCTTCTCACATCCGGAGCTTGTGGCTCTTCATCTTCTAATTCATCCTCTGCTGTAGAGTCTGATTCTTCCTCCTTTAGCTCAAACTTTATCTTCTCAGGTTCCTTTGGTTGGAATACATGTTTAATAACATCTTTCACCTCTTTGAAAACCACATCTCAACTGTACACAACCTTCCTTGTTACTGGGTTCCAAAGCTTATAACCCTTTAAACCATCCTTATACCTAATAAAGATGCACTTTTCAGATTTACTATCCAACTTGGTTCGTTTCTCCTTTGGAACATGTACATATCCATCACATCCAAGTACCCTCAAATGTGAACGAGAGGGTTTCTTACTAGTCCATACCTCTTGTGGAGTCCTATCCTCCAATGCTGATGAAGGTGACCTGTTGACCAGGTAACATGCAGTATCCACTGCCTCTGCCCAGAATTCCTATCCTAACCCGACACCACGGAGCATGCTTCTTTCCCTTTCCATCAACGTCTTATTCATTCTTTCTACAACTCCATTTTTCCGAGGTGTATATGGAGTAGTATTTTGCCATGCTATACCACACTTCTTACAGAATTCTTCAAATTCCTTGCTACAAAACTCTCGAACATTATCTGTCCTCAGCACCTTTATCTTCTTCTCTGTCTGATTTTCCACGAGAGCCTTAAATTCTTTAAACCTGTCAAAGACTTTAGATTTCTTCTTAAGGAAATATATCCATGTATTCCTTGAGAAGTCATCTATAAATGATACATAGTACACTGACTCACCCAGTGATGGAAACTTCACAGGTCCAAACACATCACTGTGCACAAGCTCTAATATATGTTTTGCCCTCTTAGTACCAGAGGGGAAACTCACCCGATTCTACTTCCCATATACACAATTTTCACAGAAATCAAAATCCAGAGAGTTATTACTCATACCTTCTACCATACCTTTCCCATGAAGTATTCGAAGGCCCTTCTCTCCAATATGTCCAAGCCTTTCATGCCACAACATGGTCTTTTCTCCAAAGGCTATTAGATTTTCGGCTCCACTTTTAGGAACCACAGAACTGTCGCACCCATCAATAACTATGCTACCTTGCAGCTTGTACAGAGTTCCAATCTGAACTCCCCGCATCAATACCAATGCTCCCCAAACCATTTTGCAGGTATCCTTCTCGAACATCGTTTTTAAACCTGCATCATCTAGCTTGCTTACATAAATCAATTTTCTAGCTAATGCAGGAATATGCAGAACACCTGGAAGTGTTCTAACCCTTCCACCTTGCAACTTCAACTTTACTTTCCACGACCAATGATTCTAGCCTTTCTGTCATCCCCCAAGAAGACATCACCACCATCATATTTCTCATACTCACAGAACCACTCTCTATGGGGAGTGAAGTGAAAGGGTGCACCTGAGTCAATCAACCATGCCTCAGGATCTACATGTGTACTTGAAGAGGCCAAGTACACATCCCCACCTTCATCTGAGGTGGTTTTCGCCTCTGCAGAAGGAGCATCATCAGATCCATTTCCTTTATCAGGAGCTTTAGATTTATAGTCCCTTTTGTAGTGCCCTTCCTTTCCACATTTATAGCACACCACCTTTACAGGTTTTCCTGGAGATTTAGATCTCCCACTCGATGACTTATTTTTGTTTTTGTTCTGGGACCGTCCTCGTACAGGAAAAGCATCACCATTTGGCTCTCCGAATTTTTCCATCTCATTTCCTCCGTTAGCAAGGATTAGAATATTTCATCAAATTTCAAGGCAATTGCATTACAACCTATTGCAATAACCAGAGTATCCCACGAATCTGGTAGAGAACACAACAAACTGATGCACTTATCTTCATCTAAAATTTTAATATCAATAGATAATAACTGACTTACCATAGTATTAAATGAATTCAGATGTTCTGTCAGCAAGTCTCCATCTTTCATCCTTTGGTTATACAACTTTTTCCGCAGGAACAATTTATTCACCAGAGACTTAGATTGGTACAGAGTCCCTAACTTGTCCCACAATGCCTTCACCATAGCTTCCCCTGATACATTAAGCAATACTGAATCTGAGACACATAATCGTATTGTGCTCTTTGCCTTCCGATCCAAGTTCTTCTATTCTTCATTGGACACTCCCGTTGGTTTAGTACCCAGATCTACCGCGATCCATTTATTTTTATCCACCAACAGATCCTCCATCTTGAGTTTCCACAATGCAAAACTTTGACCATTAAATTTCTCAATCTCTGTCTTTCCATTGCTCGCCATCTTCTTTCACCAACCGAATCGATCTCACAGATCTCCCACTGAACAATGTCTACCACAAGCCCGAGCGAAAACCCTCAGCAACAAAGGCATCCCCATGAAGCCAAAATAGCTTTGATACCAAATGTAGGTTTTAACCCTGTACAGAAATTACCTATGTACCAATTCTAAAACACAGAAAAATAAACAATGCGAGAGCATAACACATAAAACACATACACACATAGATTTCCCCTGGATCCCAAAATCGGGACTACCAGCTTGATTTTTCATGATGTTCCTTTCAATGTTATAATACATATTTATACATGCTGAAGCATCCAATACCATGGAATGAAAACCATCACGTCCAGAAAACATGCGCGAAAATCATGCACAAAACCGTAGGTGGGTCCGCCCAACCTAATATAGGGTTCAAAACCAAAATTTTCCATGGTGCTGTCCCAAACCCCATAAAGTGGGGTTACGGGTGCCCTTCAAACCCCCTGTTAAATACATTGAAAGAATATAACACAACCCAAAAAAACTGAAGGAGTCAAAAAATGTTTGGAGACATACCTAAGGTGCTTCACATCAGAAAAGTAGCATGAATGGGTATAGTGGCTACCTTAGCTGAATGGTGGTTAAATACTATCATGAAGCCACTAAGAGGAATAAATATGAAGCAATGTATGGCCAACTCCCACCTTCACCTATTTCTTATATCCTTAGATGATCTAAGGTGCAAGCAGTTGATCAACTCCTATAGAACCATGCCGCCATGCTAGTTCCTCTCAAATATAATCTCCATCAAGCTCAGAATCAAATGAAGCAACAGACACACCAACATCATTTAGAGTACACATTTCAAGAAGGGGATTAGGTATTCCTACAGCTGCAACCTTATAAGAAAAAATGGTTCAAAGAAAAGGACTCCCAGAAATTAGCTCCAAAATTCTACAGACCTTATCAAATACTTTAGTGCATTGGAGTAGTAGCCTACAAGCTGGCCTTACCACCAACATCAAAAATCCATCGAGTCTTCCATGTATCATGCCTCAAGAAAGTGGTGGGGAACAATTGCCGAAATCAAACTAGCCTACCCGAATTAGATGAGGAAGGTTCAATCTGGCTCCAGCTTGAACAGGTTCTCGATACTCGTGAAAGAAAACTATGTGGGTGCACGAACAATGAAGTCCTCATCAAGTGTAAAGACACCTCTCCAGAAGATGCGAATTGGGAACCAACCACTATTCTTCAGTAGTTTTTGTAGCTTTAGCCTTGATGACAAGGCTACTTTTGATGGGGGAGGACATGTTAGGGTCCAACCCTAACCCCTTTATTTATGTAATATACCCAATAGAGTCAATTCATACTCATAATTAGTTAAAGAGTCAATAAAACTCGTATTAATAATTGTATGTGGTTGACCCACATTTAAGAAAGGGACCAAATTTAGTTGCAAATGGGCCATAATTAATAAATAAAGTGGTTAACCCATGTTATGCAAAGGACTACTAGTCATTAGGTTGTTGAAGGTCATTTAGCTACAAATAGTCATAGTTAGAAGGGAAATATCATCGAGTCTTATTTTGTAATTGAGCTCTGCTCTGCTGGAGGTTTCCCCATCAAAGAGGTAAGTGAACATTACGTTTAGCTCTAAATAATAAAATACTTGTTGTTTTCCTCACTTTAGCCTATGTTCTGGGTTGTATTTCTTTGCATATTTGGTATTCTGGAATTTCTCGCAAGTCAAGAGCATAACATCAAAGCATTAATAATTAGGGTCTTTTTCAGATCATTTCCTCAGTCACTAACACCTCAACCATGTTATCCCACCTGTCATCACCTAATACCCGAACTGAACAATAAAAGATTGGAAAACACTGTACAATCTTCCCCAATGACTGACTATTGGGTAGCGGAGGTCCTGCGTAATAGTTTTGAGTCTGAGAGCCTAGAAAGTAGGATAGAAATATTGTAAACCTCTGAAATATGCGGAGTGCGAAATGTAAAAGACTGAGTCAAAGGGTTGTCTGCCTGAAAAATAATATAAAATAATAGGAAGTAAGTCAGTCCGCGGACCATAGATAGGTATAAATAGAGCACGGCTCTATGAGGGAAAGGTAGTTCCTTTTGGGTATGATCTTGGATCTGAATTGTAATGGGTTTTTGAGCAAAGCTCTCCGAAAGAGTCTATAAGTCCAAGTTGGGGGTTTGGGTAGCGGGTAGAGGCTCTGCAACTGTGTTCTAGAGGCCTGGAGAGTCCACAACTATGTGCGTGGACCCCTATAGCTGAGTGCATAGGGTAGATCTGGATGTATTGATGATAAGTGGAAATAAAGATAAGTTTCTTCTACAAATTCTATGTTACAATATGAGCTATCATGAATCGGACTATATGAATGATTGATATAACTATTTAATCTATGTGCAAATGCTGATGTTGTAGATATATGTGAATCTAAGTGTATTCTAAGTATGCAAACTGGTTAAATCTATTAAATCTTTGCTTAAAGACCCTTGTAAGTAGATATGAGTTACAATACTTCATCAAGTAGATTAGATCGGTCAACAACATGATCATAGAAAGATAAAATCATTCTGGGTCCAAATCTGCATGAAACAGAGCAGCGCGACACTGCAAAATGGTGTGTGAAACCTCCAGACCACATATAGACATCCCAAGGGTGCGGAAACCCAGCACCCTCCCCTGCTACCTTGAGTGAGACCTCAATCTACACTCTGCAGACTATTTGCTTGGCTAAATAATTCTTATGAACCTGGGTTAGGCCCATATAAGCCAACAAATGGTTCCATTGCTGGGCCGGGATATACCTAAGGGGTGTCTGGTGTGAAACGTGGGGACTCGAGAGAGAAGATAATTGAAGGATCAAAGGGACTAGGAACAATAGTAGTTCAAGGGTAACAATGACGAGCACAGTCCAGTTACCAGTATTCAAAGGCGTAGGAGGAAAAGACTCGGAACAATTCTGGTTTGTGCTAACATCAGTATGGAACAGGTAGTGAATTGTGGATGATAATATCAGAAAAGCTACCTTAGTCAGTGTGATGCAGGACCAAGCATTGACATGGTACATAAAGTACTCAAGCGATCACCCAACGCCAGGGACAGTAGAAATCTAGACCAAATTGAAGAAGGAGTTTAGCCGGTCGAATTCAGAAACACAGTAGATTATAGGGTTCAAAGAGATCGCGATGATCCTTGGTGAAACCCCATGGGATTTGGACCAAAGACTGAAAAATACCATTCGCGAGGCTAACATGACATTGACAAATGCGCAGCACCGTGCTTGGTTTATGGCATCATTAACACCACATCTGAGGATGGCTCTGTCACAACTGAAGATCTCAACCTAGGCTGAAGCATTAGAGATAGTGATGAGGTTACACAACACTTTGTTACAAGACTCGGGGTTGGGAGTTTAGTGAATCCAAGCATATATCCAAAATTTGTGTTTGGAAATGAAGAAGTTAAAACAAGAACAGGCACCATGGCTAGATGTTCGGGAGGAAGTATGGTGTAGGAACCAGGGGCATGATAAAGATCACTTCCCAGTCTCAGTGAATTATGTGGCATCGGGGGGACCAACACCATTGCAACCAAAGGTAAGGCCGAGTACAAAAACCCCACTCTAGTGCGTAATCTGTCAGGTGGGACGAAAGCACAACACAGATAACTATCATCTACTGCCAAAATACAACTAGACCCCCCAGCAGTTTTTCGCAACTTTTACAGGTTGGTGGGCCACAAGGAAAGAGATTGTCATAGCTACCAATTGTTAATGGACCAGTCACCTACTTATAGAATGCAGACTGAAGCACGAGGTCAATATCCAGTTGCGGTGATCATGCTCAGTGGGTTCCAGGGCAGTGGGCGAGGACGGGGCGGCATGGGGCAAGGAAGGGTTCACGAGTAGCTAATCTACTACAGTTGCAAAGGCCCAGGACATTACGCACATGATCTTACCAACCCCACTAGAATTTTGTGTAGTTATTGTGAGAAATTTGATCATGAGATAATAGATTTTCCTACACTAATAGCACAGATCTGTGAAAAAAGGGTAGTGCAACCAACAACAACCCAGAGCGTGCAAACAATAAGGTCCAAACCCCGCGAGGAAGATCCCAAAGTTAACATAGTACTAAGAAGTGGCACAGCTACAGGACCGGATAGAAGGAGCTTAAGTAAGGAAGACGCAGGAGTGGGTAAGGAGACATATCTAGAAGCTCGAGAGAGCTTCGCGGAAGTCTCTACCCCAAGTAGTATGGATCAACTTGAGGTGGTCAGGGATCCCTCAGTGATAACTACCTTTTTAGAGACATGTATAACATTACTTCGTGACAACAGGGCAGTTAAAGGCTTACATGAACTGATAAATAGATACGCAAGATGGAGTGAACCTTGCATAGTTCGAAAGTTGGGAAGACATGCATCGCGAACCAGGAGGGAAATGCGACTAACAATGTAGATTAGCGAGTATGAAATGGATTAGGTCATTCTGGATCTAGTCTCAGATGCCAACATACTGCCTAAATAGACTTGGGAGTGCATGGGTAAGCCTACACTACAATGGTCTCCTATCCAACTACGGATGGAAGACGAGCGGTGGTGTAACAGGTTGAATGGAGTGACTACGCTACACTGCAATATGATGACTAAATCTCTGTACTATGTAAGGGCCCAAGATCACGAATTGTCGACATATTATGGGCTGATGATAATAGATGAATTCCTAAGCAAATTTGAAATCGCAGTACCATAACACCAACAGTTTGATGCATTTAGATGGACGTTGCGCGTGACGCCTGTGTGATGGTGGGGCACACATGAAGGGACTTTCGACGATTGGCACTGCTGTAGGTCCATGATGAAGATCAGATTTTGGAAGCCAGAACTATGCATAACAGAGAAATACGATGGACATGATGACCTGTGCATGCACCTTATTAGATGGATCAAAGCCTACGGAGAGGAACCTCAACCAGAATGGGTGAACTTATTTTATCACAACCTGGACGTCATTCGCAGAAACTGGTATACTGAAGCAGAGCTCCGACACAACACAAGCAAGTGGGATATCTTTCCCGCAGGGCTTTTGTCTACATTCCTCTTTGAAGATCAATGGATGGATCCCATGGATGAAGCATTACAGCTGGTAAAGGCTACCATTTTCAAGGCACCAATAGAACCAGAGGAAACTGTGTAGCCTGACTGGTCGCGATAACTAAGCCAAGCTCTCAAATGCTATAATGTCCAGGTAGAAGATGATGAGGATGATCCGTAAAATGTCAACATTCCAGAATCAGAGGGGATTTGTGAGGTGTGTGGACCAGAAATTGAAGATCCATATATCACAGCACTGTTGAAAACAAGACAAGTCAATATCAAAACTAAATAAGAGCCGAAGTACGCAACGCTGGGAGACTATTGGGATGTCGTGTATCACGCTAGGGGTGGTACTTACTCAACTAGGAGTGGAGGGAGTTGACCACCTGATTGCATTCGCAAGTCGCCGGTTGTCTAAAGCTGAGAAGAATTACTCCACTACTGAGCACGAGGGATTAGCGATGGTATACGCGCTTCAAAAATTCCTCCACTATCTACTTGGAGGCCACTTTAAGATGTATACCGATCACTCAGCATTAAAATACCTAGTAAACAAGCCTGTGTTGGAGGGGCACATTTGTAGATTGTTACTGTTATTCCAGGAGTATGACTTTGAGGTCGTCGTAAAGCCGAGATGTCTAAACGCAGGCCTCGATCACCTGTCCTGAATTGAGACCAGTGAAGAACCCACAAATCTAGAGGACGGACTCTCGGATGCACAACTATATGTGGTGCGTGTAGCGGATAGTCACTTTGAGGATATAATCCATTTCTTAACTACAGGAACCGTGCCATAGGGATATTTTATTCAGTAGAAGAAGGAATTGGTGATATGTGCAGCAGATTTCACCATGATTGCAGGACACCTCTACAAAATGGTCAATTGCAAAATATTATGTAGATATGTCCCGGAGTTCGAGCAAGGACAGATCCTGGCCGAAGCACATGGTGGGGTTGCTAGCGGACATTATGTGGTCACGCCACATCCCAAAATATTCTTTGCACAATATTATGGTGGCCCACTTTACATCAAGATTCAAAAGCATACTATTGAGCCTGCAACATATGTCAACGGACGGGGAAACCATCGCAGAGGGATGAAATGTTGCTCCAACCACAGATGATGCTACATCCATTTGAGAAGTGGGAAATCGATTTCGTAGGACCTATTGAGCCACGAGGGAAGATGGGCGCGCGTTATATCATCACTGCGATATATTATTTTACCCGATGGGAAAAGGTATAGCCAATTAAGGATTACACAGCTGTGACAACTACAAAGTTTTTGTTCGAGAACGTACTAACAAGGTTTGGCTATCCCAAAATTCTTATGAGTGATCGAGGAACACATTTCCTGAATGAAATGATCAATGCACTCACTGAGGAGTTCCAAATATATCACCAGTAGAGTACGCCATACCACCCACAAGTGAATGGGACCGTTGAGGCATTCAACAAAATCTTGGAGACAACGTTCACCAAGGTCTGCAATGCGTGATGAAATGACTGGGACGTGCACATTCCTGATGTGCTATGGGCATACTGAACCATGTGTAAGAAGTTGACCGGCCAACCACCTTTTCTTTTAGTCTATGGCAAGGAGGTCTTTATGCCTATGGAATATATTGTGCCTAGTCTGTGGATCGCAGCAATCACATGTATGGAAGACCATGGGGCTTTGGAGGAAAGGCTTGCACAGCTAGAGGAACCAGAGGAGGAACAATTTTTGGCTGGATTCCATCATCAAGTACAGAAATAGTGTGAGAAAGTGTGGCATGATTGCCATATCAAGGTGAAAACCTTTAAGGAAAATGATCTAGTGTTGCTATATGATAGTAAGTTCGAGAGATTCCTTGGCAAACTCCAAATGCATTGGTTAGGAACCTATGTCGTCAAAGAAGTTACCAATGGGGGCATGGTTCAGCTTGCCAAACTTAATGGAGACCCCTTCTTGGGCCGAGTGAATGGCAGTCGCCTAAAGCTCTACATGGGCGAGTAGGCTAGCCAGTTGAAAGAGAGTGTGGGATAGTAAAGCAGTCTTGGGGAAAGAAGTGTGAGTACCAGGCTACTTGTCAATTTGGCTCATCAACAAGATCGTGGTTGCGTGATAAATATTGCGCCGATGAATTGCTAAGAAGAGAGATGACCATTCCTGTCACTATTCATGAAAAGATGTCTGCATTATGGCAAAAGGGAGTGGATGGCAAGAAATTAAGAGAGGGAGTATGAGACATGTTAGTGTCAGTCTTTACAGCCTTCCTCCAGTGATCAAATGTGCTCTTACAAAGTTATTTTGAAGTGTCAAGGTCAAATTTTGTCATTTCAGTGAGTTTTCAAACAAAATTTGGTCACTAGGCATTAGGTCTAG
>APFE031738477.1:171910-187207 GCA_000404065.3 Pinus taeda
AACATGCCAAAGAAGAAAAACCTCTTTCACTTTTTGCACAGGTGTCATGGTTTTAGAGAAATGTCAAAATTACAATCGCCGGATCTAAGGTGGTTGACCAAAGCACAAAAACGGAAGAAAAGGACAAATCCACTCCCCATCTTGGCTGAGGCATCCCTCACTCATCATGGTACTGATCAGCCTTGATCTAGCATCAAAATCTGAAAAATTTGAGAATTTTGGAGCATTTTGCAAATTTTTGGTAAAATTACAGGTTTTTCCCATGGAATGGTCTCACCCGCGTGAGACCATTTTGGAGGACTGCTCGGAATTTTGAAAACTTGGCATTTTTGGAAAGGGCATGCAAAGAGAAAAATTACCAATACTTGGGAGAAGCCTGATTTTGAGATTTGAGCCTCCAAAAGCTCAAAATACATCAAAAAAATGACTTTCTGCCCACTTTTTGAGTTGCAGAAAGTGACCTTGGGAGAAATGGTTTTTGAGGGGGCAAAACAACTCCAAATTCAGAAATTCCACTTGGGATGGAAAGTAGACAGACCAAGCTTTCCAATGAGACATCTTGCACCTGATTTGGACCAGTGAAACCCACTCAAAAGTTGCTGCAAAGGTGCGCGGACATGAGAGCCAGGGGGCGCGGATATGAGAGCTAACTTTGCCAGAATTGATTTTTTTGGTCAAAAAACACTGTTTTGACTATGGTTGATTATTTTTACTTGTAGATGATGGATAAATGTAATATTTTCATGGCACTTTAATAGATTTTACCTCTCTTTACTCTTCTAAAAGCTTCCTTGATGTAAAAAGTGAATAATTAATGCATGAATCAGTTAGCTAAGTAATAGAGGCAAGTTGTTGAGCTGCCTATTATCTAGTGCTTAGTTTGGGATTAGTTCAAACTGCTCCTAGAAGGATGAGCTCGACCCCTAGAGGCAAGGGAAGAGGTTAGCTTGCCTATATTATGTGTTTTCTTAGTCATTTTGAGAGGTTGGAAGGTTGGACTCTTGTGGGGGAAAGTTTTATTGTATATTGTACATCTATCTTTGCAATTTAAAGAGGAAGAAGGCCAGGGTTTTGCAGATATCCTTGTGGATTCTTGTGGATTGTTGTGTTGATGGTGTGTTCTCTACATGTTCTTGTAAGTTTGTTTATGTATTCCACATCTCTCTTTTGCTTCTATTTGGACAGATGAAGTGGTAAAGTTTGAATACATGCTCTGACATGCTCAGATTTTTAGTTTGTTCAAAATTAATGTTTTCTACTGTCTAGAGAGGATTCGAATGGTTGTTTGCCCTCTTTAGCTCTTTCTCTATCATCCCTGATCATCCATCTCAGATTAAGGCATCAGCGCTCACTCTTACCTTGCCCCAAAGATCCCCCTGCAAAAACTGTGCTCAATCCCCGCACCCTGAATTGCACTCCCTCCAATTGCCACCAAAAAACCAAAAATCTTTAAATCAACCCCCCTTATCAATTTACTAGCCTAATATCTTTGATCCTAATTGGTCAGCTTATCATATTGAAAGATCTACCGAATCTGACCCGAGAGAGCCTTCTCATACCTCGTAGGGCTAGCTACGAGGTGAAATGGTTTGATGTAGCCTTGAGAGTTTGTCTATCTCAGCCTAGGTGAATTCCAAGCGCTAACAAGACAGACATGGAACAAGCTACCATAGATTTTACACGAGGATGCTAGAACAAGTAGAAACCAATGAATTCAAAATTTGAATCACTTATGCATCATCGAGGGGCATCCACCCGACGACCTACACTTCTGGAAAATACATGCTAATTGTTGATATGGAGCTATTCACTATCTCTACAGAAGGAATAAGCTCGAGGGTGGTGATATGGTCGTTGAAGCAGCAGGACTCTTTATGGAGCAGGGTGTTGACAGCTATGGGCATCCCGTAGACTACACCATCAATAGTAGGAGAGGTATCCAAAAAGAGGAGACACGAAGCAGAATTTGTCCAGATCTCGTCACCCCACCTGGGGGCAAGATGGTGAACTACAAAAATATAGAGAAAGGATGGAAAGACAGAGACCATGGGTAGAAACGAAGTTAATAAGTCGTCTCTGATGGACCTTGAGGATTGGGATCTCACGAACAATAACAACGGTCTTGAAAAATTGCAATGCAAGCTGCAGCAAACAGTGTGAAGAGAATATACGAAGGTTGGAAGTGGTTGCAGTGGTACAAGGAGGCCCTGTATGTGGCTCACCCATTCAAGCTAAAATCCTGTGAGGGGGTGCTCTGTGTTAACTGAGCAGAGAAGAATGAGCATCATCAGTCACAAGGAGTGGTAAAAACACTGAAGTAGGAGCCGAACGAACCATGGCAGGAGACAACCAAGAAGTAGTAGGATGACAAGCACCACTCAGAGGGAGGTGAACTACGAAGCCACAACAGCGCATCTCATCACACCAACAAGTGACTCAGGACGAGTCATGATGATTGTGTTGGGGGATTGTTGGGTAGCAGAGGTCCCACGTAACAGTTTTGAGTTTGAGAGCCTAGAAAGTAGGATAAAAATGTTGTAAACCTCTGAAATATGTAGAGCGTGAAATGTAAAAGACCGATTCAAAGGGTTGTTTGCTGGAAAAATAATATAAAATAATAGGAAGAAAGTCAGTCTGCGGACCATAGATAGGTATAAATAGAGTGCGGCTCTATGAGGGAATGACAGTTCCTTTTGGGTATGATCTTGGATCTGAATTGTAATGGGTTTTTGAGCGAAGCTCTCTAAAAGCATCTGTAAGTTTGAGTCAAGGGTTTGGGTAGTGGATAGAGGCTCTGCAACTGTGTGCACAGAGGCCTGGAAGAGTCCACATCTATGTGTGCAGACCCCTGTAGCTAAATGCGCAGGGAAGATTTGGATTTATTGGTGATAAGTGGAAATAAAGATAAGTTTCTTCTGCAAATTCTATGTTACAATCTGAGCTATCGCGAATTTGACTGTATGAATGATTTATATAACTATTTAATCTATGTGCATATGTTGATGTTATAGATATATGTGAACCTAAGTGTATTCTAAGTACGCAAACTTTCTAAATATGTTAAACATTTGCTTAAAGACCTTTCTAAGTAGATCTGAGTTACAATACTTCATCAAGTAGATTAGATTGGTCAACAATGCAATCATAGAAAGATAAAATCACTCTGGCTTTGAATATGCATGAAACAGAGTGGCGCGACACTGTGGAATGGTGTGCGAATCCTCCAGACCACATCTAGACATCCCAAGGGTGCAGAAACCTGGTTCCATCACCCTCCCCTGCTACCTTGGGTGAGACCTCAGTCCACGCTCTGCCAACTGTTGCTGAAAGGGCTGGTAGCTACAGGATTTGCTTGGCTAAATAATTCTTCCAAACCTGGGTTAGGCCCATATAAGCCAACACTGACCAAAGTGACAAACCAACTGAAGATGACTCCTTTGAGAAATGACAGGTCGAAACATAACAATGAGAAAATTTTATGATTTTAACCTTCTTCTAAATAGAAAATAACTGACTTGAGGTACTTTTTGACTAACCATCTAACCCACTCTAACAGATGAGATCCTTCCTAAAGATAATATTTAATTTGTGAGACTTTTCAAAACTAATTTTTGTTTGGATGCTTCATAACAAAAAAAATTGTATGTATCTCATATGTTATTTTTGTCATTATTATAAAAGGGCGATGGTTTTCACAACACTATAGTAGCATTTATATTTATATCGTTGATGTATAGAAAACTTAATTCCATATAATGAAAAGATAGTAGTTATCTATTTTTTTCTTTGACTTTGTAAATTCCACTACAGGATTTGAGTGTTATTCTAGTGAATGCACAGTTTATTGTGCATATACAAAATTTATTTTCTTTCACACTTATGAATGAAACTACAATTTTTTTCGAAGGAAAAAAAATAATATTTCATTTTAAAATTATTTAGCTCAATTAACTTAGTACATAATAAATTTAGACTTTTAGATGATAATATTTATAAATAGATGGAGAATTAAATATAAGGATTCAATACTTATAATAAATGGAAAACAAATGTTAGGAAAATAAATGTTGAGCACAATAAGGAGAGGTACATAATATTACTAATTTCAACTTGAGAAAATTATTAAAAGAGCTAGAGAAAATATAAATAATAGTTTAGCCGGAACTAGTTTGGAATGTAATTTGGATATAAAACTCCTCCAAAGTGGAGGTGAATAAGCTCAAAGAGTTACACCATTAGGAATTAAAAATATCTTTACACCTAATAATATTTATCTTAATTGAAAAGAAACATGAGGACATGCTTGTAATAGTCAAGGAGGAACTACAAAATAAAATACAAATTGAAACAAATTTTTTTCAAACAATTATTGAGAAGATTGTATTATATTAAATGTGTGTCCTAATTGCAACAAAAACTAGACTTTGAACAAACCTTTCCTTCTAGAAAATCCTTTTTTCTAGCATTAAAGGCCCATATTTTATAAAGTATAGTAATATAAAGGAAATCTTCTCTTTTAATCCACAATATAGACTAAGAATAAAGTATCCAAAATATTACAAACTTGAGATAACATAGAAACTAACTTGGAGAATATCTATCCCAAACTATGGGAGGTTGAAGTTGAGGAGAATAATTTAGGTCCAAGGCTAGGGGAGAGATATCAACAAGATATGTTGATGATTTGTATCATGGTGGAGCTTACTAGATTGATAATTTTATCTCTTCAATTTGAGATCTTAATGCATGCATTTCATCTTCTATTCCCTGAATTTCTTTCCTTTGAAAGATAATGATTTCCATAGTTAAATTTCAATTGGATTCCAAATGATCCTATTAGATTTATAGCTAGGTGATTTCCTACTGAAAATGTTAAATGGAACCATTTTGACTGATGGAATTATCCTAGATACATCTCTTAGATCGTCGGTTCATCCTTTCATATATGTTAATTCTTGTTGTACTAGTTATTGTTTCCAAACTCTCAGGATAGTGCCTAATGTTATAGCCCTTTTGACACTCCATTATAATGAGAGGAACCTTAGTTTAACTTACCTTAGTTGATGTCTTGGATACATTCCTTTCCACCCCTATTTTTGCTTGTCTATATCATCCATCACTCCCAACCGTATTTCATCATGTATACCATCACTCCATGCCATTGTACATGATGTAACGCTTACCTAAAGTTTCATAGGTTTACTTCTTTTAGGATGTGATGGGGCCTTAAGATTCTAGAATTGAGCCTTCCCAAGATGACCAATTTGACCTAGGATATCATGATTTAGCTTGGGGTTAAAAATTGAGGAATTTTCCTAACTTGTTTCATCCCTAAGTGTCTAGATGTATCCTCCAAGATTTAGGACTGACATATATAATGTGACCTTCTCAGGGGTGGAAGGAAGAAGAAAGTGATTAAAATACATTGTTATGTTGAATGATTGACACTAGGAACTCCTTCCGTTTTTCATGAATGAGCCCAATCTATGAGTAAGATAGGGGAGCAAATATTAAGGGATCAAAGGAGAGTGCCTATCACAAAAGGTATAATTTGTTATTGTATTCTTCATTTATATGGAATATTAATCTCTTTTCCCTCTCTATATGCAATGTTTTTATGAGACCATAATATTTCTGTTGCGATTAGGTCTTGGTACATACTTTCATTTCTTAGAGGCAAAGAAGTTGTCCCTCAATGTTTGTGAATGTGTGTAGGTGATAGGACTAGCAAGACGGAGTAAGATATCTAAGTAAGGAGTTGAAACTTCAAATGTTGGATTGGATCTGCCACCAACAACAACATGCGATGATAGCAAGGTGTGGCCCTATATTTTATTTTTCTATGTTATGAAAGGAATAGTTTGCATTAGATCTAGGGGATTTGGTTGTGATTTCTATCCATTGTCTGGTAGACCATGAGGTAGGATCTATGCAAAACTATCCCTTTTCCATTGAATAAAATCATTGTAAAGATAACTGACAACTCCACTAGGATAAATTCCTAGTGTTGTCCTTCTCTTTTGCATATCCCTTGTTTTTTAATTGTTTCTAAGGTTTTCTATTAATTTTGATCTCCTATGGGATCTATTTTAGCTCAAATATATAACTTTTCACTCAAATACGAGTGCCCCTTTTTATAAAATTTGATTACAAGACCCATTAATTCCTTGTTATTGTTTTACAGTGACTACAAACCCACATCGCTTCATGACCTCTATCATAGAGTGACTATCATGTACACAACTTGTGCATTCTCTCGAAGTTATGGACCACTAAACTAGTTTTTTCTATGATATCTTTTAAATTTTCATTTTGGATACTTAGATCTATGTTTTCCACCTATGGGAGGATTATATATGACTTAAACATGATGTAGGTCCTTCCTCTTTTAAGAGTTTTGATTGAAATATTGCACTTTGCTTAGTTTCTGTGAGTTTTTTCATCCATTGATTGCCTTGTTTGGTGATTGATATTTTGCTTGGTTTTTTAAGATTGTAAGCCTGATCTAGTGTCTAGGTCGTCTTTTGTTCCTTTCTAATATGAATATTTTTAAAGAAACCCACATCTTGTGGTGTATTATGTTTTTCTCCTTTGTTAGGGTTTGGGTTTTTTTTCCCTTGTAGAACAATGTAGGATTGGTTGGTAGGTTTCTTGTATTTTGTTACAAATCCAAACTTTATTTGCCTTGTTTGTGTCCATTCTTTGTCTTATTTGATAATAAATAGTCCACATATAATTTGTTTCAAAGTCATAGTTTGATGCTTTTGAGTGATTTTATTTGGTTCTTTTGCATTTGCACCTTGGAATGATTGAATTGATTTGTGAAAAAACAATTTGGGAACATTTCGGGAACATTGAGTGATTACCAAGAGATATTGTGAGGCTTAATTTGTCACATACAACAAGAAAAAGAGCTCTCTACCATTCCTTTAGCTAGTTTTCATTGAAATGAAAAGTGATTGCATACTTGATATAACGTCCATATTGGATTAGGTTTGAGTCACTTAAATACCATCTGAATTGTTTTGTATATCCATGAGTAAACAATAACCATAAAATAAAGAGCTAATAAAGTCAATTTAGAATTTCTAGTTATTTCACACCAACATTAGCTTAGAGGTGTAGATCCTTGAAATTGGTTTAGAAAGGACACTCTTCAAGGCCCAAAACTGAAACTAGTTCCACTAAAGAGTGTAAATCTATTATCACATCAAACAATTACCGAAAACATCCTCTCACATTACATTCAAGCATGTGATAATATTGGAAAATTATGGAGTGAAATACCCACTCCCTTGGTATTGGTGTTCACTAGATTACTTATACCTGAGGATATTTTGAGAAGCAAGGCTCATTGTGAGTAATCTCTTAAGAGGTTTCAAGATTATTTATTTTGCATTTGTGTATGGTCTTGATCACACATGTCCTTTCAATTATTTGGTTTCAAGGTGGTACTCTTACTGGCCTATCTTTAGGTATTTTACCTAACTAATTGTGAGTGGGAAGTCCCCATGGTACTTGAGGAAAATGTCAATCACCATACTAGTGCTCCGAGGGGGTGATGCTAAGCTCCATCGAGGTCTCTGGTTTCATTCAAAGCTAACATTAGGAGGTTGGGGTAACTTCTTCTCATACCTTCACTAGTCCAAGGTCCTTTGGAATTTAATCACATAAAAATATTGGCTTTAATGAGGTACCCTTTTAAGTATTGTTTCTCTCAGTTTTTTTTTGGTGTATGATGTTTGTTCTAAGTCTAATTGGTGATAAGGGTGTATTAGTTATTAATTGAATATACTCTATATCTATATCTATATCTATATATATATATATATTCATTATGGCCAACCCAATTGTCAATCGATCTTAAATATTATGAAAACTTCCTCCCAAAGAGGAGCGTTCACAACCACAAATATGTAGGATATGTCTACCATTGAGGTGCCTAAATCGAACTAAACTTAGGAGGGTTATTTTAGGTTTATATGGGAAGAACAAGTTGTCCATATAGTGGTAGATAAAATTCCACTAGCAAATGTCAATGCACCTTTGATGAATTATCTTGACCTCGTATCTTGCAACAAATGGTCAGTGAGACTGGTGTTTCCACCATGGGAGAGATGGGACCTTCTTTATCATCTACATGTGGAATTTCATGTATGATGTCCTCATTACCTTCAATTAGTGTGAGATATTATGTTAAGTACCTATAATACTAGTGCATCCCCCTTATTATTATTGTTGTGATGGTTTAGCCCCCATATTGTTATTGTTGTGCCCGATTAAATCCCATTATTTTTATCATTGTGCCCTTACATTACTATTGTTATGTAGGCTCTAATTATATTAAGACCTCTCAAACTCCATTATATACAAAGGAGGTCTTCTCAATTATATCATCCAAGAACTTTTCATTTATGTAATGCAAAGTAGGTTTCCCCCTCAAAGAGGATAATTTTTAATTCATTGATCTATCTATTTGTGAGCTGGTTGGAGAAAATTTGGTATCAGAGCTTTGGATTCTAGGGTTTCACTACTTCAGACAAGCCATCGTGTAATTTTCACTATAACTTGCTTTCCACAAAGCTTGAAAATCAAAAATTATAACCAGGTGGATTTGAAATCTTAGTGAACATTGTGTACAAATTTTAGATCGTGTCTCCCTATATTTTTGGAGATATGATCTGAGGAGGTTAGGGTTGTTGTGAGCTCTGAAATTCCATCTAAAAAAGGTGACCCATGGAAAATAATCATAACTTTCTCTTTGAGAATCATGTTTGAATTTAGTAAAATTTGACAAACACATGACGGACTATAGTTCTTTTGTTATCATTTTCATTGCCAAAGGTCAAAAAAGTGAAATGTGGCACTCGATACAAGTATGCTATATGGAAATAGTCTATAATTAGGTCATTGTGGGAAATTGGGCATAAATCTTTCTTGAGGGATCCAATATTGGCCTGAATTATTTGTTTAGAAAAAAGACTGAGAGGTATACTATAGGATGGAGTTTCAGATCTTGGAGATTCATAATTATAAAGATACAACAGATGCAATATCTACCTCCTAAAAAGAAAAAATGGTGTGTATTTTTTAAATTTTGCATTATTTTTGTTTGAAAAAACATTTTGAAGTGATTCAAAGTGCACAATGAAGCATATATATCATTATTTGATTTCGAAATACTCTAAAATAAAAAAATGGGCACACCTAGTAAGAAACTAGAAATCTCTTCTATGACACATGAAGAAGAGGAAGAAATACAACATGATATATCAAAATTATGAGACCAAGTGCGACAACTTTCAGTCTCGCAAAGATTAACCAAAAATGAAATGGAAGCTAAGATAGATGGTTTGAATAATGGAATTGAAGTTAAAATGGATGGTATAAAATAAAAAATGAAAGGGAACATGGAAGATTTGAAAAAAGTAAACATTGAAGGTTTGAAGGAAGGTTTGACAAAGTTGCTACAAGAAATCCTTCCTAATGGCGAAAAGGCATTAGATGAAACTCACAATGATAATAAAGGGAATGTTAATCATGATTCCATAGAGTCTAATTTTGGATTGAAGACCCATCATATTCCAAATATCAATATGAGGAAGTTTGATGGCAAGGATTTGGTAACATGGATATTACGGAGGGAGAAATATTTCGATCTCCATAATGTGAAACACACTCAAAAGGTACGCATTTCAACTTTATATTTAGAACCCAATCAATTTATATGGTATTGATGGCTTCATTCTTGTAAACCACTTGTCACTTGGTTAATTTTTAAGGTGGAAACGATGACACAGTATGAGGATACAAAGAGTAACACCTTCTTTAGCCAATTGATAAATCTCAAACAAAAGGGTTCAATGTCAGAGCACATTGAGGAGTTCAAAAAATTAAATATCAAGGTAATTGTTATTCGAGAGTACCATAGTATTGATGTATTTAGGAACCTTAAATGACAACATCCAACATGAGGTTCCCCTTTGGGAACTTGATTCATTGGAGAAGGCATTCTGTGTGGCAAGAAAAGTTGAAAGAAACATTATGGAAATAGGGAAGTCCACCACTCACAACTATAAATATGGAAGTGTGGTTACTCCTATCCTTCCACAACCTACACGGTTGACACCACAAAAATTGCAGGAAAAAATAGAAAAAGGTCTTTTTTACACTTGTGATATAAAATACACTAAAGATCATAAGTGTGCTGATAAGAATTTATTCTACATAGATTGTGAAGAGGAGGAAGAGAAGGAAAAATAAACATCAAAAGAGGAGGATATATTATGGGAACTAACCCTCGGGAAAGAAGAAATCAATACAATCATATCTTGTAATGGATTGGCAGGAATTACCTCTCCTCAGATTCTCAAGATAGAAGGATATATCACGAAGAAAAAGGTAAGAGAGTTGATCGATTCGGGTAGTACCCATAATTTTATTCATGTAAGATAGCCAAGGAAATGAACTTCTTCCTATGTCGAGCACCAGAGTGTCAAGTGATGGTTGAAAATTCAGGAACTATAAATTTCTTTAGAAAGTGCCATAATATCAAGCTAACCATGGGGGAATATGTATTGAATAGTCCATTTCTTTCCATTCCAATGGGTGGTGCTAAAGTTGTACTTAGTCCAATGGTTAAAATCTTTGGGGATGATAACTTTCAATTTTCAAGAATGTTTCTTGAAATCATTTTGGGAAGGAAAGGAAGTTGAATTAAGGGGTGTTGCAGTGAAACCATGAAAGATAATCAACTCCAATGGAATGATAAATCTTCTGAAGAAAGAACAATGGTGTGTAATTTCACAATGTTGCTCACCATAGGTTCAAACATCGAAATCCTTTATTTCTCCAAATCTCCAGAAAGTCTTGGACAATCATTCCAAGGTGTTTGAGACTCGCAAAGGCCTTCCACCTATTCTTGATCATGATCATGTGATTCAATTCAATCCAGGAAGTGTTCCTCCAAAAGTTAGGCCTTACAGATATCCTTAAGCCCAAAACAATGAAATTGAATGTACAGTTACAAAAATGTTAGAGGTTGGTATAATTCAACCTAGTCAAAGTTATTTCTCTACTCGAGTAGTATTTGTGCACAAGAAGGATGGATCATGGCATATGTGTCCAGCTTATAGGGAGCTCTACAAGCTCACTATTAAAGATAAATTTCCCATTCTTGTCATTGATCAATTGTTGGATGAATTACATGGAGTAATTTACTTCACCAATCTAGATCTTTGTTCAAGATATTATCAATTAGAATGAAGACTGAAGACATTCCAAAAACAACATTCATAACTCATGAGGGTCATTACAAATTTTTGTTCATGCCTTTGGGCTTACTAATACACCTTCAACATTTCAAGGTTTGATGAATTCCATTTTCAAGCCCTTCCTTGGAAAAATTGTGTTAGTATTTTTTGATGATATACTAATCTATAGCAAGTCTTGGAAGGATGATGTTGAACACATTGACAAGGTGCTCAAACTTTTGGAGGAGAAAAAATTATCTGCAAAAAACCTCCAAATTTTTCTTTGGAGTATAGGAGGTGGAATATTTGGGTCATATTGTATCTCATGAGGGCGTTAAGGTAGACCCCATCAAAATTAAACCCATTAAGGAATGTAAAATCACAACAACCATAAAGAATCTTCGAGGATTTCTCACGTTGACAGGGTATTATCACATGTTTGTTAAGAATTATGGGATAATAGTGGCACATATAACATCATTACTAAAGAAAGATGCATTTTCTTGGACTCGAGAAGCAATGAAGGCCTTTGAACATCTTAAAGAGAAAATATTCCAAGAACCAGACTCAGTTACACCATACTTCATAAAAATGTTTATTGTGGAATGTGATTCTTCAGGAAATGGAATTGGTGTTGTTTCAATGCAAGAAGGAAGGCCCATTTTGCTTGAAATTCATCCAATCAAAGGAAAGTATTTATACAAACCTATTTATCAAAAGGAAATGTTGGTAAGACTACATGCACTAAATAAATCTCGACCATACATAATGGGAGTACACCTCAAGGTAAAAACAAATCATGATAGTCTTAAATACTTTTTCGAACAAAGATTATCTTCATTAGAGAAAAAAGAACGGGTAAAAAAGATGTTTTTTTATGAATTTGAAATCGTCTACAAAAAAGAGAAGAAAAATGTTATATATACACTTTGAAGAAAAGATGAGGATGTGGAAGCATTGCTTTGTGCCATTTCTATTTTCCAACCTGAGTGGATAACTGAAGCAAGGGATGAATGTAAGAATGATAAAGATGTTTTGTCACTCTGATCCAGGTGGACCTTGGTGGCCACCTGCCAAGTCCACTTGGACCCGCACCATTGTTTCTCTCAGCATTTTCAGTTTCCTTAATGGTAGCACAACTTACTATTTTTAGCAGTTTTTCGGGTCCTGAACTTCCGGAGCTGTTTTGAGGCCCTAAACGACATTTTTTGGGAAATCTAGGGGTAACATGGGGCCATGGACAGATGTTTCCCTTCCCAAAGTGGTAGTTCTCAGATAGATCTTTCTAACAAGCTATTGTACACGTCAAACTGAGATCGTATGCCAAAGTTACGACCTGGGAAGTTGATGTACCAATTTACCCAAACGGGGCCCACAGTTTGGTGTTTCATCTTCTAGGGTTAGGTTTTGGGATGTGAAGGGTTTTCCATTGTTTCTTAAAAATAAATAGGCCTTCAAGCCTCATTGTAACATAGTTCATAGGCATGTAACCACCACATCTCTTCTCAGAGATAAGCTACCATCGCCCTAGCTAGTTTATTTCCATTACTATTTGTAAGCATATTTGAGTGTTTTACATTAATGAGATGAAGTATTATTTCCACTGCATATCTGTGTTTATGGTTATCTTTGTAATTTGTTGCATTCCTATTTAAGTCTGGATCAGTGGTATCAAAGCGGTCTGCTTTCTCTCTATTTTTCTTTGCATGTCCCCAACGAGGTCGGGATATAAGGAGTTAGGGCTTGAACTGGTCGAACCTTTGCAAGACCAGCATCGCAAATCCCGACGGCCTCCCATGGTAGACGAGAAGAAAGATGAGGGGGCAGGAGATCCTATCAAAATCTTGCTCAAAGAATCCCTTGAGCGACAACGAAACACGATGATGGACAACTTTGCCCAGATCCTTCAGCGGCTACCCAGAAGTGACGCATTGGCTTCCAGCAGCTACTCTAGAAATGCCACGCCCTTTAAGGTACAAGTTAATTTTGAAATCCCCATATTAGAGGGTCAGATAGACATAGATGCCATAGATAAATGGTTAAATCTTCTAGAGGGTTATTTTCTGTTCATGAATTTTCGAGCCGGGAAAAGATTGTTTTCGCTCTTCTCAAAGTAGCCCCCATGTCAAGGACTGGTGGGAAACCTACTGCGAGTAGAAGGATGAAAGTTACGACTCACTATTTTCAGCCACACCCACCTGGAATTCATTCTAGGATGCCATCAAGGAGCAGTACTACCCTGTCAGAAGCTATGAGGATGAATACTTAAAGTGGACCACACTGCGGCAGGGAAGGGACCAAGACGTGCCAGAGTTCACCAATCTTTTCCATACCCTTTGCACAAAGTTGGGTATCAAGGATTCGGAGAAGCATTTGATACTCAAATACTGCAGCTTCCTACACAAGTACATCCAAGAAGAAATAGAATTCCTGAACATCTCCTTGCTCGGCATAGCATACCGATATGTCGTCAAGGTCGAGCAAAAGTTTAAACAAAAGAAGCGAGACTTTGGATCTGCAAATCCAAAGCAAGGGAAGGGTGCCCCTAAACCACAGAAAAAAGGACAAAGCCAAGGCAAGGCAACCCAAGACAACCTGACAAAGCTACAAAAAAAGAACAGCGCTGCAAAGCTGAAAAAAGGACACGGGAAAATGGTGTGAGTTCCATAAGAGCTCCACTCACAACACAAGTGAGTGTTGGGCCAAGCAGTCACTGGTGGCTGAGCTAAAGGTTTTAGAATCATATGCATGTTCCAACTTTGAGTCAGAACTCGACAAGGGGAATGACAAAGGGAAGTAGATCATTGATGTGGATCCCAACGCCACTGTAGCTACCCCCAAGATCTAGAAAAATGAACCCGAAGATCCAGAGGAGGAGGAGTGTCTCTTCCACCCCCAGATGTGGGTAAAGGGTTCCTTGCTACAATTCATTGTCAATAGCAAGAGCCAAAAGAACCTCATTTCGGTAGAGGTTGTGAAGCGGTTGGGCTTATCGACCATAACACATCTAGAACCGTATACCATCGGGTGGCTTCATCAAGGACAGGATCTTTGCGTGAGCTAGCAGTGTCGCCTTCCATACAACATAAGCCCTTGATAGATGAGGTATTGTGTGACATTGCTCTCGTTGAAGTTTGTGATGTATTATTAGGAAAACCATACTTGTGGAAGCGACATGCTGTGTATGAATCAAGGCCCCATTTTGTTATTATTACATTGGTAAATAAGTTGTACAGGATACCAGAGGTAGCACCACCTACCACCATCTCTTTGATTACTGCAAAACAATGCAGTAAGCTCATTTCCAAAACTAGGAAATTTGTTTTCCTGATGATACGCCCTCAAGGAAAGAAGAAGATAGTGGCCATGGCCTCCAGACAGGGCCCCTCCGCATGACAACTACAGATGGACAAGGTCGTGGAGGAGTACGGGGACATCTTCACCTCCCCCGCAGGGGTTCCTCTGCACTGTCAGGTCAAGCACTCCAGGTGCATCGTTACCCAATGGACCAATTTATTGGCGTTCCGTTCTAGAGAATGATGAAATCAAGAGGCATATTCAGGAGATCTTTCAGAAAGGTCACATCTGTCCGAGTTCATCGCCTTGTGGGAGCCCGATCCTGTTGGTATAGAAGAAAGATGGGACTTGGAGACTCTGTATTGACTATCGGGCACTGAACAAGGTCATTGTCCGTAATAGGTACCCGATGCCACTGATTGATGACCTCCTGGATCAACTAAAGGGAGCAAAATATTTCAGCAAGATTGATTTGAAGTTGGGATATCACCAAGTACCAATCGAACCCTCTGATGTGTGCAAGACTGCCTTCAAAGCTAAGGAGGGCCTTTTCAAATGGTTGGTTATGCCTTTCGGATTGACGAATACTCCTGAAACCTTCATGAGGCTAATGGATGACATCTTGCGGCCATTCACCAACTCATTTGTAGTGGTATACTTGGATGACATTCTAATCTTCAGCCAAAGTTGGGAAGAGCACCTCCACCACATTCGACAGGTTCTCCAAACACTGCGGCAACACAAGCTA